>VZTG01001350.1:454668-505062 GCA_013397845.1 Melanocharis versteri | reverse complement strand
CCGCCGCCCGGCCCCGGCGCCGCCCGCCCCGGCCCGCGCCCCCGCCTCCGCCGGGCCCTAACGCCGGCCCGGCCCGGGAGCCGCTGATGCTTTTGCCTGGAGGCTTTCCCTCGGCGGGCTTCTCCCTCTCCCCGCAAAGCCTCCTCGTCCTTTCTCTGCCCTGCATACAGCCTGGGGAAACCTAGTCCTCCTCACTTCTCGCCCTCTTCTTCCTTTTTTTTTTTTTTCCTTTTCCTTTTCGTTTCTTCTTTATAATTATGTCTTTCTACCCTGGATTTAAGACCTTGATTGATTTATTCCGCCCACCCCTCCCCCCGTTTCCTTCTGGCTTCCTAAAGTATGATCTCAGATGTTTCAAAGTCTCTTCTCTGAAACACCACTTTCATTGTCTTGGCAAGTTGGCTCTGGAAGTCCTAAAGTATGAATTCAGTAAGTGATTTGTACTGGTTTCTAGCCACATCTCTACTTGGCAAAGGTATTGTAAAGCTAGTAAAATGGGAATCCCAATAGTACAGATAAGGAAGGCTGAAACAAGGGGGAAGCCAAGAGTTTCCAAGTGAATTTAGTTTTGATACAGGAGGGTTTGTTAATTCCTCTCAACATCCACTACGCTGACTCCACAGTGCAATTTATTTCTCTGCTACTCACTCGCAGCCTGTTCCCCTGCACTACAGGTGTGGACAGACCATGGCTCTTTGCTTATGGTGCTCGTCCCGTTGTGCCTGACCTGATGAGCCCCGTACGACCTGGGGCTCTACGGAGCAGGTGCAAAAGCTGGGAGGCAGCGTGAGTCTGGTACAGCTGGTGCAAAGCCAGGTCTCACAAACCCAGCTGGATCCAGCATCGAGGCTGGGTCTGTGCTGGGTATTTCTGCTCCTCCTTCTTGCCCCCTCCTCCCAAACGCCGCGCCAATAATTCTGGTGCTGAAATACCTGAGCTGCCTCGGGATGGAGCCAGCTAGGTTCTCACAAAAGCAGATGTACTCTTTCCACAGCAGGGCTGGCCTTAGAAAGAGCATAACTGCATTCGTGTGGCACTGTGCCTGAGCTAATACATCGTGTTAGACCCAAGCTCGCTTTTCATCCATGGCCTGAACAATCTAACACAGATAAGTGAAGTCTGGCTGTGTGGTGTTTGCCATACCATCCTGAGACCTCGGAGTTTTTGACTGCATGTATTGTACAATATTCCTCTGGAGCAGAGAAGGACCAGTTTCCATACTGAAGACTGAGTTACAAAGAGGGTAAATAACTTGCCTGAAATCAAAAGGGGTATGTGAGACAGTGTCAAAACTGTATCCTGATTTTCCCAAGCTCTCAGATATTTCTGTAATCCCTGTGCTGCCTTTATTTATGTTTTTCTAGTGTACAATAGTAGCACTACACTTGTTTAATCACTAGTTTAATTATCTTTAGGTTTTTGTATAGTCACATTACAGTAGTGATTGAGTGCATCCTCAGCAAGTTTGCAGAAGACACCAAGCTGAGTGATGCAGCTGACACACCTGAAGGGTAGGATCCATCCAAAGGGGCCTGGGCAAGCTGGAGAAGTGGCCCATGGGAATCTCATGAGGTTTAACAAGACCAAGTGCAAGGTGCTGCACCTGGACTGGGGCAACCCTCAGTACCAGTAGAAGAGCAGCCTTGCCAAGAAGGACGTTTGCGTGCTGGCAGATGAGAGGCTGGACATGATCCAGCAGTGTGCACTTGCTGCCCAGAAAGCCAAACATGTCCTGGGCTGCATCAAAAGCAGCGTGGCCAGCAGGGCGAGGGAGGGGATTCTGCCCCTCTACTTTGCTCCCATGAGACCCCACCTGGAATGCTGTGTCCAGTTCTGGGGTCCCCAGCGCGGGAAAGACATTGACCTATTGGAGTGAGTCCAGAGGAGGCCACCAAGATGATCAGAGGTATGGAACACTTTTCCAGGAAAGCCTGAGAGAACTGGGATTATTCAGTCTGGAAGAGAGAAGGCTTTGGGGTTACCTAATCGTAGCCTTCCAGTACCTGAAGGGAGCCTACGAGAAAAGGGGAGAGAGACTTTTTACAAGGGCCTGTAGTGACCCAACAAGGGGGGATGTCTTCAAACTGAAAGAGAGTAGTTCTATACTAGCTATTAGGAAGAAATTTTTTAACTGTGGGGATGGTGAGACACTGGCACAGATTGCTCAGGGAAGCTGTGGGTGCCCCATCCCTGGAAATCTCAAGGCCAGGTTGGATGAGGCTCTGAGCAACCTGGTCTAGTTGAAGGTGTCCCTGCTCATGGCAGGAACGTTGAAACTAGATGTTCTTTAAGGTCCCTTCCAATCCAAGCCATTTTATGATTCATTTTATGATTTTCTGATGCAAAATCTTTATTTATTATAACTGTCATTATGGGGTTACAGTGTATGAGATCCCATTGTGCTATGCAGAGAACCAGTACCTTTCATTGTTGTCATAATCTAAGAATTACAAAGATGTGACCTCTCAACTAACTAACACAGACCTAAGAACTCAGTCAGTGAAGGTCAGTCTAGCTCAGAGTCAGTGGTATCCAAGTGGATTTGGAGTGGATGCTAAGGGAAAGAGTGCCAAAAAAAGGCATGTATATATGTGGTTTATGGTCTTCATTTTCCCCAATCTACTTTCACAGTGAACATTTTCTGTAAAACTTGTTGCAGCAGAGGCCATAATTTAGTCAAGTGTGTTTGCTGTCAGCTGGAGCTCTCCAAGATGTTTAGTCCCTGTATCCACTCTAACTTCATGTGACATGTTGTGTACCCTACACAGCTAAAAGTGAGACTTTTTGCACTAGCACTATCTTTAGAGTATGTGCTTGCAATTTTCTGATGTAGAAATAAGTGCACCAGCACCCTAGATATCCTCCCAAGCTTTAGTGCCAGGGAGAGAGAGATCAAACTATGAGAAGGGGAAATCAAACAAAGGTGCTAACTATGCTTTTGTGAGGACTCCAGGAACTGATCTCCTTTACTGTTTCACGTCCACAAACCCATAATCATGGGGCTTTGATTCTACAAGAGTTACCTGGAGTCTTGGAGTCCTTTTTGCAAACAGTGATACCGGGACCTCCCCGCTAACAAAGCTCTGCTTCTGGAAGTGTCTGACATAAAAGTATGAATGGACTTTCTGACAGGTGTCCTGCTGGCACTGAAGATGACTGAGGTCTCCAAAAGTGTGGTGTCAGTGGCCTGGAAGCCAAACCAGAGTCTGCAGAGACCAGAACATTTTTAGAGGCAGAGGGGAAAAAGTCAAGGACTCCAAGAGATTAAAGATCAGAGGAAGGAATAGTACTGGGATGAGTTCTGTAGGATGTGGTAGACCTTTGTCTCTGCAGCTTCACTTCAATTAACAGAGAGGAATTGACTGTAGGTATGGCACCTCATGTGTACTGCGGCTCTAATGAACACTGCACTCATTCTAAGGCAGGCTTTGCCACAGAGAGGAACTGGGAAAATTATCTGAGCATGTTCAATTAACTTAGTCACAGAGAGAATGCTTTAGTCAAGGCCCAAGTAGATGATGTGGCAATGATTGAAATACCAGATGATGACAGTCTGGGCAACAGTTTTAGCCATGGGGATAGCTAAGAACGGGTGTATTTTACATAGATTATTCAATACTCTCAGCAGCCAAATTAATGTATTTGAATAGTGCTGAGATGATTCATTACACACTGTTGAGAAATCATATTATTTTCTAGAACTAAATTTCAGTTCATAGAAAATTAATTTTTATGTGTTGTGCTCCACAGAGATTCACTGACTGTAAAAGATCTTACCTTCTACATTTCAGCTGTATTAAAGCCAAAGCGCTGCTGCTTTTGCAATATAAAGTAATTGTAATTGAATCTTTCCATTCTTTATTGGGCTCCATAGGATGTGATCTGTAAGTATCCTAACTTCACCATCTCAAAACGAACATCACCAAGCTTTACTTTAAAAGAAATTTCTCCATATTCTTATAACTGGGCAACTCATTGCTACATGGAAGTTATGATCTTTCCTGAGACCAGAATCTCAGCAATAACATGTAAGTCTTAGCAGCCTTACATTGCAGTAGAAAAGATATATCTTTATTTTCAGTGAAAGAAATGAATGATTCTGACAAGCTTTACATCTAACCTTCAAGAAGAAATATATTTATATACAACCCAGCTTCCAACTTTTTATTTCTAAGTCGATTTTTACCTTCTTTAAATTCTTAAAATACACTTAATTCATTAGTTCTTCAAAATGTCATCTGAAATAATAATAACAATAATGGAATATTGTGCCCAGTTTGGGGCCTCCCAAAACCAGAGCAAGACTACTGGAGAACCACAATGTTTGGGGGCTGGAGCACTAGTTCTGTGAAGGAAAGCTGAAGAAGCTGGGCTTGTTGATCCTGAAGGAGAGGATTTAGAGGAGACCAAACAGTTCCTTTCCATGCCTAGGAAGAGGTTACTGAGCAGGAAGGGCCAGGATCCTTATGGAGGTGTTGGGTGGAAGAACAGGAGACAGTGGTCATCTACTGAAACAAGAGAGATTTGTGCTGGGTATAATAGAAAATAATTTTCCCTCTGAGGATGAATAAGAATTGGAAGCAGTTTGCCCAGAGAATTTGTGGACTCTCCTTCCTACAGCATGGCTTTAAGCAGCCTGGTCTGGCCTCTGCTGATTGTACCTGCTTTTAGCAAGAGGTTGCACTCAGGGCCCCCCAAGGTCCCTGCCAACCTTCATGACCTGTCAATCCTATAAAACCCGTGAGCTCCCAAAACAGGCTGAGAAGACTGCCCTGCGCACCTCTAAGACACACATGTATCTACCATTCAAACCCTGCAGAGATCAAAAGATTGTCATCCTTCCGACTCATCTCCCTCTATGAAACAGGATCAAATTCCTTGATTTTTTACCTCCTTGTGCGGACTTTGCTCTTGCAGAGCTTCCAACAGTATCCATGAGCATTCTGCCTAAAGAACAAATTCATCAATTCATCAAAGATGTATTTTTTTAAGGGCTCAGAGAACGCAATTTTCAGTTCTTTCTGAAAAAAAAAAAAAAAAAAAAAAGAAAGAAACACAGAAAATAGTAAGAAAAATATATTCTAAATGGTGTGTATCCTCCTTTCCCACTTTGGACCGGCACCAGACTACCGGTTCCTGCCTGCCAGCTTTGGACACCATGTTTCTCTTGGAGTGTGCAATAGCCAGTGTCCTCCTGTGTGGATACTGCTTTCTGAAGGTGAGAGTTCAAATTCCAGCCTGGCAGCTGCAGAAAATCCACCTCTTTTGGAGAATGGTGATTTTAGTTTGCCAGCATATAGATCAGAAAATTACTGAAAAATTAATGTATATCAAAGGTCAGGCTTTCTGTTTTGCAATGCTTTTCATGTCACTACAACTACAGAGGAGGTTTGCAACACATATATGTGGGTTTAAATTTGCTGTAATATGGCCTCTGCAAAATGGCTTCACAAGGACTTGGAATGCAAAGATGAAATGGTGCAAATGGTATTTGCATAGATTTTTTACAGAGATTTTACATCATATGCTGTAAGCTTTATGCAATCACTGCTTTATCTGTCATACACATACAAATCCACCCACAAAAAATCATACAGTAACCAAGTTTGGAAGGGCCCATGGAAGNTTTATATATTTTATTATATATATAATAAATACGTATAGAGTTTATATAGATATTTATAATTGATTCTGTTTTAAATGTATGTTTACTTTTTATTTCTACTTTGCTTTTCCTCTGTTTCCTTATCACCTATGCATCAAATGGAGAAAATATTTAAGATATTCCTTAAAAATTACATCCTTGGGACTAACCCTATCATCTTGAAATGTCTACTTTGCTTTCCCACTGTTTCTGTTGGTTGCAGAAGGAAAGGGAGCAAAGATGATTGTGCACTTGTAAACGCAGAACTGTTACCACAATGTGCAATGATAATCAAAAGTGGCTCTCAAAAAGAGAAAAGTGATATGATGGAAACTTTTTTACTGAAATATCAGAATTTGTGGATTATTTTCTTGTAACAGAAGCATTGTTCAGAATAGACATATGTTGTATTCAACATCTTTTCTTAATAGCCTTCTAATTTAGTAACTGGCTTTGGAGATGTCTTCCAAGTACAATTTAGAGACGTTTACTATTTAATGTTAATAAAGGCTAAGTGTTAAATGTTGTGATGTTAAATGCATGTTTTCTCCTGCATATCTATTTAGCAATAAAGTGATTGCAATACTTGTTGGAATATACAAGAAGTATCCCTGCCAAATGATAATAAAGAAGGGAGTTTAAAAAGAATTTTGGACAGTTGAGAATTCTTAGATAAAATCCTGAAATTTGTGTAGTTAATCTACACTGAGTTTCAAAAGTAAAATTGTCTCCAGTAATAAAAAACTGTATGTTCCAGACAGTTTTATAATCTGCAGAATATTATGCTTTTCCACTGTCACATCATTGCTTACTCCTTGTCTTATATATTGAACAAACAGCTCAGGAAAACAAATTAAAAGAGAACTCACGAGCATTCTCTCTGAAACATTGTCACCTCCTTTAGCCCAGCTCAGGAGAGAGCCTGGAGGAGTAGGTGATCCTACACTGAAGGAGTAAATAGTGGCAGGAATAGGAAAGGGGAGCATGATCTCAGGGCACTTGGGATGCCAGCCCCAGACATGATCTTGCACAAATACACAGAAACGTTGCACAGAAACAAAGGGTCTTGGTGAAAGGGCAACAAAAGTGCTAACATTCAGTTTTGTCAGAGGAATTGTACAGAGGTAACTGAAGACATATTTTCAGAAAGTGAGAGCCACAAAATACAGCTTTTAACTTTAAAAAAAGTTCAATAAACCACAGTAGAATATTGTTTTGTTAGAGCTTTATACCCTGCCAGTCACGATGGGGAGCTGCATGTCAGCTTTTACTTCATTGCAAGTTTTGGAGAAGTGTACCATACCTTTCTTCTGGAACCAAAATTAGACTAATTTCTGTCCTTACAATAAAATAGAAATAAACCATGAGGGGAAAAAAGTGAAAACTTAAGGTCATCATTCTTCAGAACAATTCTTCAAAGTAAAATTAAATTAGAAAATAGGGTAGAGAAACTGTGATGGCTGCCATTTCGACAGTACCCCAGGGGCTGGGAAGACTGCTGGAGCCAAAAGCATGAACCACAGTACGTAAGTAGTTGTAGCCTGTAACCATGCCTATCTTCTGATGATCAGCAGAAAGCCCATAAATCATGCTCCTTAGGGACTGAAAGGCTTAAATAAGTATTAAAGGAGTCAGTCATGCACTGGTAGAATACGACACATGATAATGTAGAAGATTTAATTTCTACTGTCTTTTGGACGTTTTTTCTGTCCAGTGAGCCCTGTAAAGCAGAGGAGTATGTGAGGCCATGCCAAATGCAGATATTTCACTTTCCTTCCGCTGAACTCAATACTGAAGTTTTTCATCATCGCTTTGAGGGATATTTTCAGATGAGCTGGACCTATCTGTTGATTTTCATTATTTAATGTCAACTTCTCTCCTTGGGGAAAACACTAATACTAAGTTTGGATTTTTTTAACTAGCATGAAAATTAACAAAGGGAATGTTACAAATCACATAGTCCAGTCTAAAAGCAGCTACTGATCATCTGCAATGCCCTCATGACACTCCCAAACCTTCCTTTACCCCAGTGCTGGTTTGGCACACAGATGGCAGCTGAATATTTTCTGACTGATAGCTGGCTTGGTGAATACAACTGATGATATCTCTGGGCCCACGTCCGCTCCCTGCTGTTTCGTACTTCTGGGGAGCACCATCTTGCACAGTAAGCAATTGTTGAAGTATCACAATCCACATTTTATCTGCCCCTCATGAGGGATGCAGAAGGATATGGCTGGGACCGTTTCAGGCAAGGAATTTTTAAAAGGGAATTGGTCTTGTGCTACTGCCGCCCCCTTAGAAAGTGTCACCTTCAAGATTCAAGATGCTTTTAAAATATTAGGGAAAGGCAAGATACCTTGTGTCTTACCCCTTATATATATGGCATAGAAACTAGGGACTAAATCCCTGAAGAATTTTAAGGATTAATAAAGTAGAACATATTTGAATGTCTGCAACTAAATTTTACCTGATTTGCTGCACCTAAATCCAAAATGGAAATAACCAATAATAAAAAAAACCCTATCTTGGCTTGCTTCTCATCTGGAGGTTGTAAACTCTGTAGCACCATTTAGCTTGATTTCAAAGATCCTGGAGGCTTTGCTTCTACCTCAAACTGGCAAATGTGGAAGGCTGAGACCCTCTCCAGCAAACACATTCTCAAACCTTAATTGCAAAACAAGCATGAAATGTGTAGCACTATTTTCGGTCTATGCTCCTAGCCCTGCCAGTGTGGTTTATCAGATGCATCCTGAGAAAATATCCAGAAATGGTGTCCTTGCAAAACACGGCCGTGGTGACTTCTTTGTTAGACAGCGACAGCACCCTAACACTACACAACTGACTATTTTCCCTCATTTGCTTCATGATATCAAAACCTACACCTCTGAATGTATCCAAAGTAATTAGTAGTGGAAGGCAGGATGGGGAGGAAGTGATCTAAGCAATCCCAGGAAATCAGGATTTGTTAGACTAGAAAGATGCAGGAGAAAGAAGCCCACGTTCTAGGAGAGATCCATGCACGGCTTCCTGTTTTCTGCCCCCCAAAAGATTTACGTTTCCATTCATCAGTTACTCCCTAAAGAAAACCACCTTGGAATGGGGGATGAGAGCCCCTGGCTATAAATTGCCTTTGGAGCAATCAGGCCACGACAAGCTCTGCCTGCAAACAATGTCCACGAAGTTGCTGTAAGTGAAGGCAGCAATGCATCTTTAAATGATTCCAGCTAGGGAAACACACGGCTACGGTGCCTGGGGAGCAGTAGATGTGGATGTGAACATACACTGGGGCTGAGGACATTTTTGAATACCCATCTCTCATGCCCCAGCTGAGTGTCTCAACCTGTAAATTACTGTACAGAATCACAGAATCACAGAATGTGCTGAGTTGGAAGGGACCCACAAGGATCATCAAGTCCAGCTCCCAGCCCTGCATGGCACCATCCCCAAGAGTCACACCTTGTGCCTGAGAGCATTGTCCAAACTCTTCTTGAACTCTGTCAGGCTTGGTGCTGTGACCACTTCCCTGGGGAGCTGTTCCAGTGCCCAAACACCCTCTGGGTGAAGAACCTTTTTCTAATATCCACGTTAAACCTCCCCTGACACAGTTTCAGGCCATTCCCTTGGGTTCTGTGACTGGACACCACAGAGAGAGATCAGTGCCTGCCCCTCCTCTTCCCCTCACAAGGAAGTTGTAACAGCAGTGATGTCTCTCCTCAGTCTCCTCTTCTCCAGGCTGAACAGACCAAGTGACCTTAGATGCTCCTCATGTGGCTTCCCCTCAAGGCCCTTCACCATCTTTCTTGCCCTCCCTTGGACACTCTCTAATAACTTCATGTCTTTTTTATATTGTGGCACCCAAAACTGGCCCCAGCACTTGAGGTGAGGCCACCCCAGTGCAGAGCAGAGTGGGACAATCCCCTCCCTTGCCCAGTTGGTGATGCTGGGCCTGATGCACCCTAGGACACGCTTGGCCCTCCTGGCTGCCCGGGCACTGCTGGCTCATATCCAACTTTCCATTGCCCAGGACTCCCAGGTCCCTTTCCATGGCACTGCTTTGCAGCATCTCATTCTCCAGTCTGTACCTCCATCCAGGGTTGCTGCATCCCAGGTGCAGAATCCAGCACTGTCCCTTGCTGAACTTCACGTGGTTGGTGATTGCCCAGTTCTATAATTTGTCAAGGTCTCTCTGTGGGGACTCCCTGCCTTTGAGAGACTCAACAGCTCCTCCCAGTTTTGTATTGTCTGTGAACTTGCTCAGTATCTCTTCCAGTCCTGTGTCCAAGTAATTCATGAAGATGTTGAAGAGCACAGGGCCCAAGATGAAGCCCTACAGAGCCACACTAATGACATCTCCAGTGTGATGTCACCTCATTCACTGTAACCCTTCGTGCCCAACCCGTGAGCCGGTTGCTCACCCATTACATGATGTGTTTATCCAGCTGTGTGAGGCAGTATCAAAGAGAGACATGACCTTATGAGGGCTTTTTTTAAAGAAAATAGTGGACTTGTATATGTTCTTTGACAAAATGGCTGTAGGTAAGGGCACACGGTGACTGTATTTTTCAACTCTCTTCACTGGTTAAAGCAGTATCTCCCTTATGGTGGCTCTTTGGAGGGGTGCAGGGACACTGCTGCTTCCCAAATACCTTTGATCAGGACATCACTCACAGGCAAATGTAACCCAGCTCCCCTGACAGTTTCCTGAGTAGCTCCATGGAACAAACATGGGTCAGTTTTTGAGCATTTGTGATGGGAGCAGGGGTGTCTGGATTGCTGGCTTACAGCTACCTATGGTTTCATGACCTTTAAAAAATGCCCTTCACGAGTCAAGGATGAGAGCGTGGTCAAAAAGTGACCCAGCACTAGCAGTGTTTGCTGAGCCTCATTCAGGTGCCTCAGACTGAGCTGTCTTCTCATCCAAGTTAAAGAAGGCAACCCATTCCAAGATGCTTTGTATTGGTATCTGCTTCTCTAAGGTCATTTGATACTTGGCTGATACCTTGTTTGTTCCAATGTGTACAACGAATGATCAATAAATCTATTAGCAGAGTCTTTTTGTTAGAGTAGACCTTCAGATTAGGAGACTGCTTGGTGGGTCAGCCGAGGAGGCTGTGGTTCTGTGAAAGGTTGTGTGAATATTGCTTTGCTACCTTGGCTTATAGTTCACATGTAACGCTACAGATTTTTTTGAGAGATGCTTGAGGCTTAAATTATGATAATCTGCAGGAAGAAGGTGGAAAAGAAAGGCATAAAGCATAGAACCAGTCTAGCTAGGTAAGCTTTTCCATGCTCTTCTTTTTGTAACAAGAAATGACTGCCATGAGGGTGCATGCATTTGAATTGCCAGATTTGAATTCTCTCTGTGCTTCGATGTGATGTACTTGGAGCAAAAAGCACTGGGCACAGAAGATGTCTAAGACCAGGATGATAGGATCACAGCATATCGTTCTGTGAGGAAACTCTATCCTGCTTACTTTTTATCCTAAATGACCACTGCCTGCTTGGAAGAGGTCTGGAGAAAGGTAAATGGTGTTATCCACAGAGGGGACAGGAGCAGGAGCTCTTGCCCAGCCAGCAGCAGGGCATCCAGCTGCTGGCTGAATCCATCCAAAACAAAGGAAAGCCACAGCTCACAACTGTAAAATCAGCCATTATTAAAAGGGAATATGGAAAGAGGGGAGAAGTTTTGAAAAGCTTATGTAAGCTTACGGGGAGGGAAGGTAGCAAATCATCCTTACCAGTGGCAGTAGCAGCAGTAGAGTAGAAGCATCAAACTCTTGGCAAACCTTAGAGCAGATTTTTCCATTCCACTGATGTTTTTCTCACTCTCTCTGGTCATATATCATTCTTACATTAAAGTTTGCTCCTGAAAAACGCTTTGCTCCGAAAAAACCCTTTGCTCCTGTAAAATGCAAAATGCAAACTACCTTAAAACGAAGATGATTTCTCCAGGATCCCTTCCATTCATGTTTGTGCTCAGGGTATGACTCAGATGTTCATAACAGAAGCAAGATACTACTCCATCTTCAGAGGACCTATCAAACCAAGCTTTCTTTCAGACCTGCAGCAGAACTCAGCCCTGTCCTGTCCTGTGCCAGATCCTGGCCATAATCATCCTGAAATTGGTGGGAGAAATTTTTTTTTTGACATTTCCAACTATTGTTCTTGTGTGTATGGCTTGTACAAGGGGAGACCTTGTACCCATGTCATGCCAGCCTTGGAGAACACACTCCTAGCAATTTCTGGGGCCTGACTTTAGCTCTGGCACTGCTGCATGGCCATGTTTTAGTTTTGTATTAAATCTGGGTACATTGCAGTGTTTGGTACTGGCATATTTCCATTCAGTGGTCTCATGTACAGGGAAATTATCACAGAATCACACAATGGTTGAGGTTGGAATGGACCTCTGAAAGTCACCTGCTCCAACCTCCCTGCTCATTAGCAACAGCTGGTTGCCCAGATGGTTTTTGAATATGTTCAAGGAACACTTTGGGCAACCTGTGTTTGATCATACTCAGAGTAAAAAAAGTGGGGGGTTTTGTGTTCAGATTGAATTATTTTTTTAGCTTTGTGACCATNCACAGAGAGAGATCAGTGCCTGCCCCTCCTCTTCCCCTCACAAGAAAGTTGTAACTGTGGTGGTGCCTCTCCTCAGTCTCCTCTTCTCCAGGCTGAACAGACCAAGTGACCTTAGATGCTCCTCATGTGGCTTCCCCTCAAGGCCCTTCACCATCTTTCTTGCCCTCCCTTGGACACTCTCTAATAACTTCATGTCTTTTTTATATTGTGGCACCCAAAACTGGCCCCAGCACTTGAGGTGAGGCCACCCCAGTGCAGAGCAGAGTGGGACAATCCCCTCCCTTGCCCAGTTGGTGATGCTGGGCCTGATGCCCCCCAGGACATGCTTGGCCCTCCTGGCTGCCCGGGCACTGCTGGCTCATATCCAACTTTCCATTGCCCAGGACCCCCAGGTCCCTTTCCATGGCACTGCTTTGCAGCATCTCATTCTCCAGTCTGTACCTCCATCCAGGGTTGCTGCATCCCAGGTGCAGAATCCAGCACTGTCCCTTGCTGAACTTCACGTGGTTGGTGATTGCCCAGTTCTATAATTTGTCAAGGTCTCTCTGTGGGGACTCCCTGCCTTTGAGAGACTCAACAGCTCCTCCCAGTTTTGTATTGTCTGTGAACTTGCTCAGTATCTCTTCCAGTCCTGTGTCCAAGTAATTCATGAAGATGTTGAAGAGCACAGGGCNAGCATCTCATTCTCCAGTCTGTACCTCCATCCAGGGTTGCTGCATCCCAGGTGCAGAATCCAGCACTGTCCCTTGCTGAACTTCACGTGGTTGGTGATTGCCCAGTTCTATAATTTGTCAAGGTCTCTCTGTGGGGACTCCCTGCCTTTGAGAGACTCAACAGCTCCTCCCAGTTTTGTATTGTCTGTGAACTTGCTCAGTATCTCTTCCAGTCCTGTGTCCAAGTAATTCATGAAGATGTTGAAGAGCACAGGGCCCAAGATGAAGCCCTACAGAGCCACACTAATGACATCTCCAGTGTGATGTCACCTCATTCACTGTAACCCTTCGTGCCCAACCCGTGAGCCGGTTGCTCACCCATTACATGATGTGTTTATCCAGCTGTGTGAGGCAGTATCAAAGAGAGACATGACCTTATGAGGGCTTTTTTTAAAGAAAATAGTGGACTTGTATATGTTCTTTGACAAAATGGCTGTAGGTAAGGGCACACGGTGACTGTATTTTTCAACTCTCTTCACTGGTTAAAGCAGTATCTCCCTTATGGTGGCTCTTTGGAGGGGTGCAGGGACACTGCTGCTTCCCAAATACCTTTGATCAGGACATCACTCACAGGCAAATGTAACCCAGCTCCCCTGACAGTTTCCTGAGTAGCTCCATGGAACAAACATGGGTCAGTTTTTGAGCATTTGTGATGGGAGCAGGGGTGTCTGGATCGCTGGCTTACAGCTACCTATGGTTTCATGACCTTTAAAAAATGCCCTTCACGAGTCAAGGATGAGAGCGTGGTCAAAAAGTGACCCAGCACTAGCAGTGTTTGCTGAGCCTCATTCAGGTGCCTCAGACTGAGCTGTCTTCTCATCCAAGTTAAAGAAGGCAACCCATTCCAAGATGCTTTGTATTGGTATCTGCTTCTCTAAGGTCATTTGATACTTGGCTGATACCTTGTTTGTTCCAATGTGTACAACGAATGATCAATAAATCTATTAGCAGAGTCTTTTTGTTAGAGTAGACCTTCAGATTAGGAGACTGCTTGGTGGGTCAGCCGAGGAGGCTGTGGTTCTGTGAAAGGTTGTGTGAATATTGCTTTGCTACCTTGGCTTATAGTTCACATGTAACGCTACAGATTTTTTTGAGAGATGCTTGAGGCTTAAATTATGATAATCTGCAGGAAGAAGGTGGAAAAGAAAGGCATAAAGCATAGAACCAGTCTAGCTAGGTAAGCTTTTCCATGCTCTTCTTTTTGTAACAAGAAATGACTGCCATGAGGGTGCATGCATTTGAATTGCCAGATTTGAATTCTCTCTGTGCTTCGATGTGATGTACTTGGAGCAAAAAGCACTGGGCACAGAAGATGTCTAAGACCAGGATGATAGGATCACAGCATATCGTTCTGTGAGGAAACTCTATCCTGCTTACTTTTTATCCCAAATGACCACTGCCTGCTTGGAAGTGGTCTGGAGAAAGGTAAATGGCGTTATCCACGGAGGGGACAGGAGCAGGAGCTCTTGCCCAGCCAGCAGCAGGGCATCCAGCTGCTGGCTGAATCCATCCAAAACAAAGGAAAGCCACAGCTCACAACTGTAAAATCAGCCATTATTAAAAGGGAATATGGAAAGAGGGGAGAAGTTTTGAAAAGCTTATGTAAGCTTACGGGGAGGGAAGGTAGCAAATCATCCTTACCAGTGGCAGTAGCAGCAGTAGAGTAGAAGCATCAAACTCTTGGCAAACCTTAGAGCAGATTTTTCCATTCCACTGATGTTTTTCTCACTCTCTCTGGTCATATATCATTCTTACATTAAAGTTTGCTCCTGAAAAACGCTTTGCTCCGAAAAAACCCTTTGCTCCTGTAAAATGCAAACTGCAAACTACCTTAAAACGAAGATGATTTCTCCAGGATCCCTTCCATTCATGTTTGTGCTCAGGGTATGACTCAGATGTTCATAACAGAAGCAAGATACTACTCCATCTTCAGAGGACCCATCAAACCAAGCTTTCTTTCAGACCTGCAGCAGAACTCAGCCCTGTCCTGTCCTGTGCCAGATCCTGGCCATAATCATCCTGAAATTGGTGGGAGAAATTTTTTTTTTGACATTTCCAACTATTGTTCTTGTGTGTATGGCTTGTACAAGGGGAGACCTTGTACCCATGTCATGCCAGCCTTGGAGAATACACTCCTAGCAATTTCTGGGGCCTGACTTTAGCTCTGGCACTGCTGCATGGCCATGTTTTAGTTTTGTATTAAATCTGGGTACATTGCAGTGTTTGGTACTGGCATATTTCCATTCAGTGGTCTCATGTACAGGGAAATTATCACAGAATCACACAATGGTTGAGGTTGGAATGGACCTCTGAAAGTCACCTGCTCCAACCTCCCTGCTCATTAGCAACAGCTGGTTGCCCAGATGGTTTTTGAATATGTTCAAGGAACACTTTGGGCAACCTGTGTTTGATCATACTCAGAGTAAAAAAAAGTGGGGGGTTTTGTGTTCAGATTGAATTATTTTTTTAGCTTTGTGACCATTGACACCACTGGCTTTCTCTTTTTCATCCCATCCCACCAGGTATTTATTTATACAAACGGATAAGATCTCCCTGAGCCTTCTCTTTTCCAGACTGAGCAGTCCCAGCTTTCTCAGCCTCTTCTCCCAAGTGAGATGCTCTAGTCCCTCAAATATCATCCATCTGCTCGGCTCACTCCAGCAAGCCCATGCCTCTCTTGAACTGGGAAAATGAGTGGTGGTTCTTCTGAGCTGGCACAGAAAGGCCAAGTGAGATGGATGCTTGTCCTGAGGTCTGAGACTGCTTAGGAAGCCTGAGGACAAAAGATCTGAACCTGGTTGTGGACAGTCTAATGAGACTGATAAACTGTCATGACCATACAATCCCAGATCCAGCAGAACAGAGGCCATAAAAAATTACATTACAAATATTATTTTAACATCTAACCTGGTAGTGTTGTTTACAGTGGGTGAGAGATTTGGCTGAGGTAGATGCAGCGTGTTTAATTAAATGCCAAATTGTCAACAACTGTTTTTCCATTTGATGCAACACACACAACATAATAATTTTCATTATTTGCTTTTTCAATCTTCCAGCAAGATACTCTCTAAGTGGAGAGTTTTTCATAAAAGCAAGTAGTATGTAAATAGAGAAAACACACCAGAGCAGCCAATGAAAATAATGTAATATTTTTAGTAAAAAAAAAAAAAATTGAAAACCCAAACTATATAAAACATACATGTCCAGTGTGAGACTGTGGACAAAAAATCCTGCAATGCTATGTAACTTGTTCAAACAAACAGTAGAAGAAAGCCACCCTTTGAGTCAACCACCTGAAGTAAGCAATTAGCATAGCTTTGCTAAGAATGATTCCTGTTGCAGATATCTCTTATCTCTCAGATATCACTAGCTGATACCTCAGCTAAAATAAATCCACCTTGTCACTTTGTTTACACTGCTAGAGAGTTTTTATTATACCAAAACCTTTCCATGAGCTGCATTGTATTGTACACAAGGTATAGAAAGCATTTGTATTGGGGTTACTGGATTCCCAAACAATAGATTGTTTCTTTTTCTTAGATATAACTGGTTTGCTCTGAACAAAGCACTTAACCACTGATTATGAGGGAGCGATTATCAAACCTGCTGGGGAAGATCTGATCCAAAAATCATTTAGGAACTGCAAGAACAGAAAAGCCCCCTAGTGCCCTGTGAAAGGTGAGATGTTGAGGTTCAAATCTTTGTTCTAAATCAGGAAAAAGAGGGACATAAGCCTGCTGCTGAGTGTCCCGAGCATGCACTCAGACTGTAGAGCTGACAAGTCCCTCTTTGTCTTCCTTGTTTATTTTCCTGATAGGACTGGTCTCAGAGAATTCCCACCATGTAGGACGGACTCCAGGAAAAGGAACACAACTTCAGCTCCTGCAAAGTTCAGCCTGCATGTATGAAATTGGGAATTGGGCCATGTGGGGGATTCAGAAGTCTCAAGAGTTAGATTGCAACTGTAGAAGGCATAGCAGGTTTAAATTTCGGATGTAGGCACCTGAAACTGAAACAATTTTCTATCACTAATTCAACCTGTGGGGTGATGACAGATGGGGTAATGGTTTTCAAAGACATTCCCCACTAAATGTAATCCTACTGCGTGGCTGAAAAAAGGTGGTTGAATACTGTGTTCTTACACATTTCTGCCCATGAAACTAACACAACCTTGTCTGCAAACTAACACATCTCTTCCTTCTGGTTTCTTTCTTTATCAGTAACCATGGTTGAAACAAAAATTATAAATGAAGAAAACACCATTCTCTCACTTTTAGAAGATCTGAGTAAAGGCTGCAGGAAGCCTGTCACAGACTTGATGCCAGACATAAAAGTGTAGATAGCTATGCTGTTCACTTGAAAGCAAGACAATTTTGGGAGCACACAGTGTGCCTAGGGCAATACTGCTGTAGGAATACAGCACATCCTTACTTTCTGATATTTACAGGGCAATCCCAACATTGCTATAGTTTAGGGGATTTTTAGCACACAGATTAAGTCTGTCCTGCAAGTGAAACTCCAAGGGTAAGCCAGCAGATGGGTGCTAGAAAGCGCCAGTGGTTTGGGATTCAGCATGGGCTGTGCACACCTGCTGAGAACACCCAGGCCTTCCTGGGGTTCTTCATCTGCACCAAGTCCTGCAGCACAGCATTCTCATTGCTACTAGTATCTTTACAAGGTAGCCTGAGGTTATTTACGAAAGCTTCCAGGGGCAGATCAGGAGAATGTAAAGAATAGGGTTAAGGCCCTAATTTTTCAGTGAACTTTATACCTTTTCCATTCATCAGTTTGAGAGATGCATCTGGAAGCACCATGTGGAATGATCCCAAAAGCAGGTCTGGAGTTGGACACTCCTGACTAACACAACAGCTACATTTCTAGTTCTATATTCCAGGCCATTTGACAGCATCAAGACACACAAGCCACCTATACTGCTTGGAACAACCACACTCTGGAAATTTTTATCCTCATTTTAGATCAGTCTAGCAATAATAAATTGATTCTTAAGGTTGCTGGCAGGCTGCCCCAACATGAGACGCATTCTATCCCTTGTTGAAAAAAAGGATCGTTCAGCCAGACTTCTCCTCTAGCACAGGGAGGTTTGGACTGCAGCGACTTCTTGCTCTCAGCCATCCCCACATCATGTTATTTATTTGTGGCATTTTGTATAAGAGCTCCTGTGCAAATGGGAGCTTGGAGGCTTTGTCCGATGGATAGCAAGAGCTGCAGTGTGCCATTCCCCCAGTGGCAAGCCTTCTTCCCTGTCACTTAATAAATCACCATTCCAAATACAAGAGAAAAAATATAAATATGCTGGAAATTTAAAATTGGATCTTTTCTGTCATTCTTCTCTCATCACAAATAAACCAAAAAGAAAAGGAAGACGCTTGTGGTACTAGAAACCTTTGGATTGTCATAAATACTAACCAAAACCTCCAATAAGCTGCCAACCAGACTACTTCCCTCAAGTTTATTATTCCATTTCTGTTTCTGCCATTTAACTCCTCAACTGTAATATTTCCATGCAAACAGCATGGTCTGTCAAAAATATCTTATCTTACATGAGAGAGAAAACAAATCTTCTCAGGGAGAACACTGTATCTTTTCCCCATATGGCTACAACTATGCAAACCCAAAATGGTTTCTCTCTTGGCAGGCAGGCAGGATTCCTAATGAGCCAATACACAGAAAACAGATAAAATTAAAGAGACAAACAGGAGAGCATGTTTCATCCTCTTTCTTTTCCTATCATGTTTTGTCCAGGTTTTACGTCCCAGTTATTACCACTAACATCAACAAATATTTAGAAATTACATTTCAACAAATGTTGTTGGCCGATGTGCCCCATGCACTGATGAAAATTTAACACTTCTACCCCATATTCATGGCTATCTGGAATTTTTATCTCATCTATATCTCTGTTCTAAGTTCTTCTTAACTTTGCCTAGTACTTTTTGATTCTTCTTATCTGACAGCTTCTTTTCTCTCTCTTTTCCTAACATGCTCTATGTTGTTTCACATGGTCCCTGTACTTTCCCCAGGCTCCTCCTCCCTTTGCCTTCTCCTGTTTCTTTAGACATCCCTTTCAAACACTCTTCTGGGATAGAGGCTTCTCCCATGACTTCCCTTCACATCCTTTATCTTCACTCCCTCATATGGGTCCATAATAATTCCTCAGTTTGAGAATAATACAGATGGAAAAACCCACAGGGGGAGAATACTGCATCTCAAATTCCCTGCAGCTCCAGCACCAGCGATGCTGAGTTGATGGCTCCTGCATCACAGATATTTAACTAATGGATGGATGCCACTTGTTACCTAGATGGAGCCTGCCAGCTGATAGACATCCCCTTCTATCCTGTTTACTCTTCTCACACGCATAGCGCTGACAGACAGAGGGGTGGAAGGGGAGGGCTGTGTTAGCTCTCACCATGGAACCAACTCAGAAGCTGCACGGGAAGTGAAGATAAAGAGAACGTGGTGGGGAACTGGAATATGTGGCCTCAAACTAACACCACATATATCTCTTTGTGGCTCCCTCTGCCTACACGTTCAGCAGTCCTGCTGAGTCTGGCTCTACACATGAGCAGAGCACATGCATGATAGCTCATTAATAATGTTTAATATCTAATTTTTCCTTTTTTTTTTCCCCAGGAAAACACTTAGTATTTTATCAGCTTTCAGTTCTGTTGACTTCTAGCAAGCTTTTTAGGGGGAATTTTTTTCCCCCTGAGCTGGTTTTGGTGGTGAGTGGGAGTGAAGAAAGAAATTCAATAAGCCTGCAGGCAATTGCTGTATTGGCACTGTGCATTGGCAGTGTGCATTGCTTTTCATTTTGGAATTGGCATGAAGGCCCTCCAAGTAACATAAGCTCCCCTTTTCGAGAGAATTGACAGATAAATTATATACACAAGATGCAGTCGGATAGTTTTTGGGGGGATGAGGATTGAGTGAAGTCAAAATGGAAAGCTCATTTCACATCAGGGATATTCCTTCACTGTACTATTGACACAAGGCACCTTTAATCCAAAAGTCTCCTATAGCACTCCACTAAATGTAGCCAAAATTTGAAATGATGTGGCTGTCTAAATTAAGTTCCTCAATCTATAGCTGGCAATACCAGTAACAACTCAATACTCACAAGTGTTTGACCTCTTATAAATTCTGTTTACTTGGCAGGGACACTGCGAATTATTAGTACCTTTAAGCTGTGTAATTTTAGCTTAAACTGTATATTTGTTGAAAACACTCATTGAATTTGTTCAGGAAAATAATATCTAACCTTGTTGAAAGCCAAAATAGATGAGTGTTCTTGTTACTTTTAATCGAATTTGAACCTCCTGGAGACTCACAGTAATTATCTGACATTTCCCATTCTTGGTAACATTTGCTTTATATTCAAATCATACCAAAAATTGGATTATATTTTTCCTACTAATAATTTCCAATAAATGTTTTCAAAGCTTTGGAAGCTGACTGCCCTGAGTGAGTTTCAAATCCTTCAGAGAGATTTATAAGGCAATAGGAAGTGTGGAACAGGGAAGAAAAGAAGTTGAAATAAGCCTCTTCCTACATATGCAGTAAGAATGGCACAGCACTAAACAAATAGTACTATTTAGGTCAAAAATAAACCTATGGAAAAGAAACAAACAGGTTGTTCTCTGTTCTATACACTGACCAAACTTTAAAATTTCCTGTATTGCAAACAAAATTTATTTGTTTAAATTTATTAGGAAAAGGGTTTTTACATCGAGGAAATCATACAACACAAGGTTTGTTTAAGTGAGAAGGAGGAACTACAGTTTGATGCAGGATAAACTATTACTGTCTAAATGTCATCACCTTTTGCCTCTTCAAAAATACATCAATCTGGTATCATGGGAGGAAAAATGCACCTTAAAGCAGTAGAAATAGGGAAAAAAACCCTAAATTATGTGTTATGCAAACAATTATTATCAAATAACACAATGCATTTCTGTGGGCCCTACTGTAAAATATGAAAACATACAGAACTAATTAAACTAACACCCCAAAACTCCAAAAAGGTACTTTGACTTCTAAGTCCTAAGAGAGGACATAAAGCATACATTTCTTTGCCATGAGATTAAACAAGAAATCTCTGTCCAAGCCATATGCAGAATCTTGATCCTCCTACAAGCAGCCTCGCTTTTCAGTCACAAGGTGAATACTTCTCCACATTCAGTGAATGGCGCTTTGGCACAGCACAATATTTCCTTAAATACCACCACTTCCGATCTCTGTGGGAACACAATTCAGTCTTCTCAACATGGGTATAAACAGATAATTGTCTTAAACAATTGCTTCCACATGCCCTGCCCAGGGTCATTATTAGAGGAATATCATTGGCATGTTCCCACCTCTTACAAACTCACACAATGCAGTTTCCAGCCTGTGGCCACTTCAGCCAAGGCAGGTGAAGCTGAGCAGCATGGCCAGCACCTTTCCTAACTGCTACTGCAGTGTGTGCAAGCTCCCACAAGAATCTCATTTTTTAAAGACAAATTCTTACATTTACAGTGGATGTTCACTGCAACAAGAAGTTCAGCCTACTGAAACAAGCTTAAACTTTTATGTTTTTTGTATTAAAATTTCTCTTCATGGCCAACTTAGTATATTCAGGGTTGGTTAGCTCCAGGAAGGTGAGATCCAACATGACGATAATCTAAACCATACACCTTTTAAATGCCTTAAGCTGTGGAATGTGTATGCTGTGTTATGACTTCACCTGTTGCTAAAGTCCAGCTTTGTCCAGTGGCCGTAGCACACATATGAGCACAAACCCTCACACAGAAGATACTTTGGGACACGGTGGATGGAGAAGTTTAGACTTTTCCACCGGCACAGTGCAGCCGGGTGAGGCCTGCCATGCTACCATGCAGCCTATTATTTTACAAGGGGAGATAAGGATTGCTCATACCCTTAATTCAAAATATCCTCCTCTCACTGAGGATGCACTGAGCAAGAAACAAATAGACTACTTCTGAAGATGTGTGTGATGTGAAGTCAAGGAAGATGTGGTTATGTGGCTTATTCCCATGCCCAAGCTGCTAAGAAACCATAGCCATCCTCTGGTGTCAACAATTAATGGAGTATTTTTAGACAGCTGTACATCAGTGGTGGTTTTGCTCTTGGCAAAGCATTGCTCATTCTCACACAAAATGAAAGTATGCATTAGGAGGCTTGTAGATTCACCTTTTCACATCTTTAAATTACACTTTATTTAGTCAGGGTAGCATGATACAAGTAAAGAAGGAAGTTATTTTACAGCTGATCAGCTGGCTACTCACACATGGCAATGAACTTGTTTCACAATTTGGCTTCTGGTGCCAGTTGCCATCCTTTCTAAGGACACTCCTATTCATGAATCCAGCTGCAGGGAGCGCACCTGTGCCTCCCATAGTTCCTGGGTGGCCTATTCTTGGTACTAATCACCTTACCATGCTGTTAGCCACTGGCCTCGGAAGTCTTGTCCTAAGGAGGAAGGCATCTACTTGTTGCCATCTTGTTTATTTACAAAGATAGCTCATACACCAAATCCTCCGAGTTACAAAATGATCAAGGAAAGCCAAGTCCACTTTTCAGCCATGCTGTGCTCTCAGCACTTTCTGTTGGTCTCCCACGTATGCTTATTCCTCATTCTGACTCACAACAATTCCAGCAGTCAGTGATCTTTGTTGGCACAACAGAGTCTTAGGCTATAAAACCTAGTGACGACTTGGAGTAGAAAATATGTCTGCCTTTCCAAGCTGCAGGTGGGATTTAGTTTAAGCATTTATTTTAATGTACAGCTTACAGGCATCTGATTTTGCTTCCTCCTGGATATTACAGGTTACATAAACAATTGCAGGGAAGATTAGAAGTCCTTCATGCAGTTCTTGCACTCTCACATGCTATAAAAGGAGCCCTTTACCAGAAGCAGCACAGTTGCCTTACTACAACTCTCCTATTAATGATCCTTGAATGGCTTTTACAGGCTTAATTTCTGATGGCATTTCTACAATGGGAATTGAGAAGACATTTATTGAAACTATAAAAATTTTATAAAACAATTACAAACATAGAAACACATCTTCTCTAAATTGGATAGGTGAAATATTTTAACCCCCAGACAATCATAGCTTTACATGTTACAGTTGGTTAAAGAGAAAACAACAATCTTTATTTTCTCCAAAAGAGGGAAAACTTGATAATGTAACATTGTATCTGCTCGACAAATTTACTGAAAAAATAAACAAGCTTCATTTTAAAAGAGTCCTTGGAGCAGAAGTACAAGATTTCCTCACCTTTCATCCTTCATCCCTTCCCCCTTCCAAAAACTAAAGGAAAGAGAGGGAAGTTTTGAAACAGTCTTCCTCTCCCCTTTCCAAGGCTTCTTTTAGCAGTTACTACAAATATTTTTTTTGTAAAAGCAAAGCCAAAACAATAGGCATGAAGTAGACCTTATCTTCACGTAATTTGGAGAACAACTATTATTGCATGTTTATAAAATATTGCTACTAATGAGATTGCTAAAGCTTAGTCAATGGAAAGTTATGACAGAACTTGCAATTGTCATGCTTGAAGGAAGTTTCATCTACTGCCAACCTACCGCAAACTCTCACTCTGGCCAGCTTCACCCTTTGCCTGAGAACAAACTCTGCCTTCCGCCTTCTGCTCTCCCCTCCCTGTGTAATTCAATCACAAGTCAGTTATTTGTGAAGGTGTCCGGGATTCCCCAGGCAGGGAAGGCAGCACATTCCTCATACCCACGGTGACAGTCCCAGCCAAGCACACATTCAGCTGCATGGAAAAGCCCTCGGGTGACCGCTGGCAGAGCCAAGGGCTGTTGCAGCACCATCAGGAGAGCCCAGGACAGGGCTTGTTCTCAGAGATTTAGGTTCAGCCAAGCTTTCCTCTCTGAACAGCACTGCTGGCACATACAGAAAAAAAACAAGCGGACTGAATTCTTACTGGGCTGCTGAAAGCACAGTAGATTTACTTCTCCAAGAGGCATCTGGAACTAAAGTCCTTCATAGCAACATTTTGAATGAGGCATTTCCCTTTCGGCCATTGAAACCAGGTGAGATCTATCAATTTACAAGATTGATTTTTATAAAGCATTACCCTTAGTGTGTAAGAGCAGGTGGGCTTCAGAACACATGCACCACTCTCCAACTATACAACCACCTTTTTGTTTCACTTTTTATTTTAAAGAGCGACATGAACATTTTCTAAACTTCTCTTAAGCAGAGATGAGGGGTACTGACAGAAGTACTAAAAATAAATCATTTGCTTAAAACCCCTTTCACCTAAAATTGCAATTTCAGAAAATGGGAGGCACTACATACAACACAATTGCAGCTACTTGAAATGTCACCAGTGAATATAGTTCGCTCTGAATCTTACATCCATTATATGATTTCTATTTTAGTAAACTGACTAGCAAGCATCTCTTCTGGAAATCAATATTAATTATCTTAAAATCCTGTTCTGAAACCCACCTGTGTACCAAAATCAACTGTCAGTGATGACAGCATGAGGATTTAAATGACAGTGCAAAACCAAGAAACTCCTAGCCCACCACCCTCCTCAAAAAGATCAGAACCATTCCACAAAGCAATAGTTTTACATCCGCAAGTTGAATAAACTTCACCCTTTGAGCTTCCTAAGGACCAAATAAAAAAGTAATGATTGTTTCTTTATTGAATGTGAAGATAGTAAAACTGTTGCATTTGTGAGCTGGACTGCAACCTTTAATGGGAGACCCTTTGACCCATACAGCATCTCATCGGCGCAGGAATTAAAGTGCAAAGATGACAAAAAGATATTTTGTTGCTCAGTACTTTTACAGAAGGTACAGTTACCATCTTGAACTGAAGTTTTGCATTAAGGCTTACACATTTACACAAAATTCTCAAGCCTAAAAACTTCATGGAACTGACACGACACAAAGCTACCAAGCATTTCAGTAGTGCTACAATCTGCATGTACCATTCGTGTGCCTACACAGCTGGTACGTGAAAAATCCAAAACAGAGAACAGAAAGCTGTGGTAAAACAGTATCCCACTCCTGGGATGAGATGATTTTAAATCTGTACTTTTAAGTAATTTCTTCCAGTCAAAGGGAAAGCTGCATGTGAGCGCTTTCCCTGCTGTTTACAAAGAAACATTCCAATTTTATCTCATTTAAAAATTCTTTAATTATTACACAATGCACTTCTATGATTGTGTTAACAGGGAACATGGCTATTACACAATCTGGATTGTTCTAAAGTGACTGTTTTGGGGCTGTAACAATATAGAGTGAATCTACAGACTGCAATTTAGCCAGTCCTTTCACAGAACACTTGGGGAATAAGGAACTTGGCACAGAGGATGCTCAGCCTTAGGAAACTGCCCTATAAAAGCAACTTGTTAACTTCAGCTCCAATTCAGATTCTTCATCCCCATCCCAGGAACCAATCCTATACATAAAGCGAATCCTTGTGCTGTAGACCAGCTTTCTTGAACCATTTTTATAGACCAGCAGTAATCTACTTTCAACTGCTATTGCTACCACTTCTTAAATTCCAGTTGCTCAGCCAAGGAAGGGATCTTTGAAGGCCAGAGTCCAGCTCTCTCCTCAAAGCAGGTTTACATCCATGAGTGCTGAGGTACTTACTAAATCCAAAGGTGGAGATTGCATATCCTTTCTGGGTGACTGCTTCTAGTGCCTCATCATCTTCTAGGTAATAAAACTAAAAATATTGTTATTCCCACTTAAATTTAACTGGATTTCCCCCATGTTTCAATTTGTGTCCATTGCCACCGAACCTGTCTCATGCAGCTTGAAGACTCAACTTGATGAATCCTCCCACTGAAGGGACCGAAGACAACACTAGAAACTGGTCTTAGCCGTAAGGCTGAACATTACTAAACTGTTTCTCCTTTCACAGTCAACATGTAATTCCTGACAGTAAGTAGGAGTGTTGGCAAGCTAAAACAACTCCACATGGGTAGATGAATCCCAGAACTCAAGGAGTTAAGAGGGAAACAGGCACACAGTCGGAACAAGCTGAAGGTGAGTCATGGGTGTTTCCCTCAACCTTAAACACGAAACTGTATGCAGTGATAGTGCCTCTTCCTTTCCGACATCCACACTCACCTCCGTGACCAGTCACTGTACTTGACAGAACTCATAAAAAGGATCTGTGATTTTCTCTTAAAGACACTAAGGCATATTCTGCAGTGCAAAGGTGCTAAGGAAATACAGGCAAGTGTGAAACAGTAGCTGTACAAACCCCCTTCAAATTCCAATAGCTGAACTAGAGTTTCGTTCCCTTATGTTTGCATCATTAATCTGAAGAACTTCAAATTTCAGAATGAGAGTTTTAAACCATATGCAACTCACTCATCAGGCCTTTTGAAATCCTCCCTCCCAACCAAAAATACTCCAGAAAGTTTACAACACGGGGCAAGATTAAAAATGTGATTTCAAACAGGAAAAATTCGGAAGCATGAACACAAGAGGTCTATTCAATTTTACATGTAGACTATGTTAGGTTTCATAAAAGATACTGGCTATATATGCCTTCACTCTTCCAAGCTTCTCCTGTAACAAACAAAAATATGGAAGTGCAGACAAAGATTGTGGCTTGACCACACGTTCAAACATGGTCCACATGGTCTATTTGTTTGTACCACGCACTTCTAATTTTTTTAAAATGTAACATTTGCAATAAAAATCTATTTATTTGTAATAAAAATCTATAAATCCCTGCTTCCAAACTCAGACAGCCCTGAGAGCAAAAGCATCCTTTGTACAAACAAACCTAGCAGAACTGACATCCTGAATTTTGCAAAATTTGATCCAAAATACTGTAAATACTTTGATGTTAAAAAGTTCTTATATAACATAACCTATTTAAATCAAACACACACAGACTGTTAAAAGTAGCCAATTTTATTCAAATAACATTAGCTCTAACACATAATTACTTTTTCTCAAAAAGGTTACATATTTATGTGCTTTTTAGTCAAATAAACAGATTTGTCCCCACTGTAGAAGTGTCTCAATAGAAGCCAGAGTCTTGAGTAGCCCAGTTAGGTGCCTAAAAAATGAATAAATAAGATTAGAAGAAATTACTAGATTACCTAATACTTACTGAAATTTATGACACATTAATTTAAAAAATTCTAATACTGTATATAGATATGAAATGGGAATGTTGTTAATAATGGATACCCTATAAGATTAAAGCAAGTGTTGATATACCAGACACACATACTGTAATTCAGTTGTACAGCTAGAGTCCCCCAAGCTAGTAGTTTCAAAAAGGAGAAGTTCTAGAAGATCCCAATACAAATCTAAGAACAATTTTTCAGCTACATTTTTAAAAGAAAGTAATGGCACACAAGTTTCACATGACTTCCCATTAACAGAATAAACTAGTGCACCACTGCCTGTCCAACTTCCACCAGTATTTCAGCCAAGCAGTGAGGAAGCCCAATAAAACTTTTAATGTTGAAGCTCTTTCATGATGTGGTTTAATCTGAATTTTTTTGTTTGTTTTGAAGATGTATGGCTGGGCCACAGAGCCATCCCTGTTACAGTGCTGTTCTCCCTCACAGAGCTTCCCATATTGTAACGTGGAGGGAAGCAAAACCAGGTGATCTTGCCAACTTTGTCATTTTCACTGGTTCCAGTTAAACCTTTCAATGACTTAATTATATTCTCTAGAATTTCACTAAATGGCTTAACAGTTAGGGTTTTGCACAACTCCTCCTCCATGTTCCAGTCTTAAGCACCATGCATTCTTCTTTCAATACCACATATGCACCTACAATACTTTCAGTACAACTCACTTGGAAAAAGTATTATAACTACTTTCATAGGTGCCCTTTCCTGGTGGTGAAGGAGACCATTTAAAGGAAGCAGAGCAGCAAATGACAGAAACAGTTAGGCAACAGAAGAAAATCTAATGATGAAGAGAAAGGCTAAAAGAAAGCAAGAACCACTGTCTAACTCTCACCATGATAAAGCAAGCCTTTCCCAATGTAACTCCTAGTATTAGAACTAGGAGTAGGTACATCTGATGAGTTAAGGCATAGGTTAAGAATTATACTTAAATTTCTCTCTCACAAAAAAAGACAGCAAGAATTCAGAAAAATATAATTTATACCGACCTCAGATCTACCACTCTGATTCAGTTTCTTCTCAATGTTCATAGCCAACATTTGGCTACGGAAAGACAGGCTTTTGGTCTTCTCAATCACTTGTTGATAAGGTGAGACTGCATTGTTGCCCATGACTACATGGCCCTAAAACCCAGCAAAGACAGAACAAATTTAACAATTGCTCAGAATTCAAGGGCCTTTAATGTAATACTCTGCTTTCAGAACTTTCACAGATCATCTTACAGACAAGAGCAAAACACAATAAATGAAATCCACTACAGTTTATCCAGAACAGAAAGTTCTGATTTTTATTGTTTTTCTTTGCTCATGAAATAAAAGAAATTTAATGAAAAACTCAAAAAATTCACTTGGATCCATCTGGCCTTAAATGGAAAGAGAGTAGGTTTAGATTAGATTACTGTGAGGGTAGAACAGGTTGCCCAGAAAAACTGTGGGTGCTGCATCCCTGGAAGTGCCCAAGGCCAGGCTGGATGAGGCCCTGAGCAATCTGGTATAGTGGGAGGTGTCCCTGCAGAGGGGGTGTAACTAGATGGTCTTTAAGGTCCTTCAACAAAAACCATTCCATGATTCTATGCACACTCTTACCAGCTTTGAATCCAACTTGGCATCTAATCGTGCATTTCGAATTAGATTGACAATCCATCTCTCTGCTTCTTCAGGAGTCATATTTAGTTTATCTGCCAACATACTAAAAGATAACAAACTTATTAAATGGCGAAATAGAATCTCTCTGATCTTGTAAACATAACTAGGGACTATGGAATACAAGTCAAACCAACATGAAACTTGGCCCGGTCCAAGATTCAATAAATACTGCATACCTGAGAAGCTTACTTCCATTTGACGGAAATGACTTCAAAACTCACATACGTGCTCTCCTGCACATCTCCCACCCCCACTGCAAATAAGAAATTCATATCCTGAAGTATACATTTACTCATTCTGAACTACACCATCCATATTGCTTTTAAATCCTGACATGCACAATTTTCCTACGCTCCTATTAAACCTTGTCTACATAAACATTCTTGGAAAAACTGTCGTCTAACATAAAACCACCACCACCACCACCCTTATAAAAAAAACAACTGAACTGCTTTTATTCTTATTTAAATGCAAGCAGCAGTCAAGAAAGTACAGACTAACTAGTCCAGAAAAATGTTCAGCAAGAAAACTTCACTCCAAAGTTCAGGAACAAGATCCACGAGACAGAGCTTGGCATAGAAGACAGATACACTAAGCTAAAACATCTTGCAATTTCAAAGAAGGAAGGTGGGAGAGAACAGGGAAAAGGAAAATTCTTAATCAAACAAGCACTCTTGTCCAGGAATAATTCCTCCTAATAGTGTTTCCTGTGGCTTTCCAGCTAACTCTTTCAGCTTCCTGCTGGCAGTTGGCTCATACAGGGCATTTGTAACGCTCATTCTTCCATCAGCTTTCAGACTAAAGTAACAAACATGAGGTAAGGGCTACAGGCATGACTAAAAAGCCAGCTGGCTATGATGAGTTGCACAAGAGGTCAATTTCTCACCATTTTACAGGATCTTGCCTAAACATTTTTCTCCACCTGAAAAAGTGGTTTTCTTCTTGATGTTGATTTACATCAAGTAAATACTTTATAAAATATCAATTATTAGCTCATCTACCTGTCTGGACTTCTACATACACTTCTTAATACAGCTGTCCCTCCTGTATGGTCTTGATGTCTCACCTTTCTCCCAACAATAAAAGCAAATTCCATTTTTTTCCACAGATAAACATACTTAGAAAAAAAATCCCAAAGTAACTTAAAATACTGGATTTACACTGACTCACTTCAGCAAAATAACACAACAAATGGGTAACAAGTGTTTGAACTTGGCAAAGTAAGGGGAAGTAAAATCCAACCCCAGTTGCTATTGTTCCAGTAGACCTTTTAATGTGAGTTTGAATTGGCAATCGTAAAGGCAGATGACAGCAGAAGATATCAGGGATGGAAATTTTTGTGGAATTATCAGTCACCTGGACAGAACATGAGATACTTTAACAGAAAAAAGTGTACAATCACTTTATTACCCCTCATCTGTGATGCTAAGCATTTGACTTGAAACTAAAGAAATTTTGAAGTACATGTGGGTGGGTGTAATTCTAACATTTCTCTTTTAGAAACATTAGTAAGATTTAGATAAAGTAAATTCCCTTCAAGATGGCCACAAGAAAGGCTACTGCCACTATACTGGGGATTAAGCAACCCAATTTTGGGATTACAGTGTGGAACCTCCATTCACGGAGACAAGGCTGTTACTAGTGGATTCTTGACTAAGCAGCATAATGGAACACTGCTGTGGGACCTGCTCAGAGCTGGAATTGGGTTCACAGGATTAAACCAGATGACTTCCAACCTACAGCACCTACACTTTCCTTTTTCCTCAACAAAGTCCCCATGTAATTGGAGGGGAAGAGGGCACAGATTCCTAGAGAATCATTCCAAGCCAGAAACTATGAAGTATTTTACATTTGTTACTAGCAAATAATTCTACCTTTTCCTATTATATCTACATTTTACTACTAGCTCAGCTGCTTCAGAAGTGGCTTTTTTTTTTAAACTAAGAAGTGTTTTTTGAACAAACATATAGTATATACGTAGAAACACAACAGAAATAGCAGCTCTGCACAAGCATTCTTTTCCTGCATATGTATCTGGAAAACTTAAAAATCACAGAATGAAAATGACAGAGTAAAAAGGATGTAAGAATCTATTTTATCTCAACTTGTAGCTTTGAGACTTACACAGATTTTAAATTTTAGTATAAAACAACTGACATTATCAGGTAGCAACTATCTTTTAGTGAAGAAAGAATAAATCTATTAAAAAACCTAAAACTTTATCTCATATTTGACACAAGAGATGACCTTCCTCCAGCACTTGTGGCAACTGGTTTCCCTCTAAGAGTCTCCTTGCAGCCTACACTGAAGCAGCCAGTACCACCCAAAGTGCAGGGATGTGTAACGTAGAGGTATTTTCCTGGTAAAGTAACACTCATGGCCAAAGAAGGATTCTCCATTCTTCCAGAGTAAATGCACTGAAGATCTATCCTGATTACAATTTTGTAACGAACACCACTATTCTCCTATCACAGTAAGAACATGTATTTAAAACTCTCGAGATATAAAATACAGCTTAGCCTCATGCAAGTTTGACAGCTGAAGTAATAGTGATACATTTAGATTTACAAATACAGACTAACACCATTAATATTAAGGAAAGGGTGCAACGGAAGTTGTATTATACGTTACCACTGTTTATAAAGATTCCTGCTATAATTCAATAAAAATTAAATCAATTATAATGAAATACTATTAATATTTAAGGAATAGTCTACCATTTCAATTTGCAGTTAATTTCAAATGGCAGTTTTGACAAAACAGTTGCAAAAATAATTTTTTTAATAATTTCTGTCCCTTTGTTTTATAAGGAAATTCACTTATCTGGGTCATGCGAGGGCTAGTGTTATTTAAGTTTTCATTTACTTAAAAGGCAAGCTTACTGAATTCCCCACACGTTCATATATGAACAAGCCCATCTTGTATATAGTTTTCTTGTGTGTGCAGTACAAAAGAAGAATGAGCATATCCAGCTCTCCAATTAAAAACAGGCATATCAAACTAACTAAAACATATTCAGAATTAGCTTCACCTATTACTCCCTATGAAACATGATATTTCAAACAGCAAACCTATCACAGGGTGATTTGGGATGTATAAACTTTAAGTTACAACTGATAAAGCAGCTATGTCCTTTGGAAAAATGTCAGCACCCTAGCAGATTGAAGTAGATAAAAAATTAAACAGGCATTTATTTTTTATTTAATATAAGAAATAGCAAGTTTCCCACTAACTGTTTCCAAATTCATTCTGAATAGCTGAACAGTACTCATCAAGCACTGTGTTACAACCATCCAGTTTTTGGCTCCAGGACTAACAGTGGAAATCACTTGCAAACAAAAAAATGCAAGAACTATGCCTCAGCCAAACATTAATTTCAACCATTCATTTCAACTGGCTAATTTCTTCAAAAGCAAGTCTGAAATACACTAAGAAATATTTACACACCTAATTTAATCAGCTCAAATATAATGATTGTTACAGTTTGCAAAGAAACTTAAGGCTCATATCCATCCTTAAAAATGACCTACTGAGAACCACTTCATTACTGACAATTGATTCCATGTGCAATTAACTTAGGGGTATGTGGTAGGAATATCCGTGTCATTCTGAGATAAATGTCTCAACTCCAAACCTAACACTTACCCCAGAACACATGATAATGCTTATAAAGAAAGAACACTGCTACCTGTATTTAGGAATCACTCACACATATAACAAGGACAGCCAACTACAACATTTTTATCATACCTAAAGTTGAAGCATCACACACAGCACAAAAAGTATGAACTATAAAATATGTAATAAACACTAAATAAATGGCAATCAACTACTACAAAATGTGATAAACCTTGCTATTTTTGCCATAATGAATCATTGGTATGTTGCCCACAGTTTATAAGTATCTTTTGATACGAGACTTGAAAAATACTTAACATACACACTGCAGAGACTTTGCTCATTAATTGGAGTCAGGTAAGAGGAGGAGACTTCTTAGACATCTCCTCTCTAGTTAAAAAAGCCTAAACATTTAGTTTCATTGAAAACTTGTGCTAGAATATGTGCAGTATTAACACCACTAAAAAGAACTGTAAAAAAGAGCAAGACACTATCGGGCTTTAAATTCCCCAGAAACTCATCCTTAAGAGCACTGTATTCATGGGATTTTTTTTCCAAATACTTGTTCAAACCCCCTTTATGCCTAAGTGTGCAGTACTCTGCTTAAAGTGATTTTAGATGAAGCATTAGCTCTCTTATAAAAATGAATATTAAGTATGGAAAAGCTCTGTTCACAGCAAGTAGTTCCATTTACTATTAGGACTATATGCTTAAACCCAATACACCAGTTGATGAAAACGCTCAAATCCACTGTTTCCCTTTTACACCAAAGACATTGACTATTTAAAGCTGATGCAAAGGATAAAAAAAAAATATTTTCCAAAGGCATTGAAGGCAAACATGTCACCCAGTGACTAAAGATTCAAAGTAGTAAGTAAGGATCAGTCCTTTTTCCAACTATACCCATCCATAAAAAAACCAACCGTTCCAAGAAGTTCGCAATATTAAGACAATTTTCTCTCAAATCCTTTCCTTTGAAATCAGGCAGTGTTAGATCCTTTCCTCACAGGACTACATGCACACATTTGCTCTGGCTACAAGCTAGTAACAAGACTCCACTGAACTTGGTCGATTGAACAGCCTTCACTTCTGCTGTCTCAAGGATCTCTGCACTGCTCTCTCTCAGTGAGATTTTTATAGCATCCAGAGTTTTTCACTTCACTTTTTCCTTTTTAATTTAAGGAATGTAGAAATATGGGCAAAGGCCAAGTGGAAAGAGATCTCAGGCATACATAATATCTTCCCACTTAGTTTTTTTTAATATATATACAAGAAGCACCAGAGCTGATCCATTTGAAAAGTCTGCATTTATAAAATAAATCTGAATAAGCAACAGACATATTTGCTAATAACAATTCTTACAGCTGAATCACTTTGTGCCACAGAGAGTAAGATCCATTGTTTTCTATTTAATTAATAAAAAAAAAGTGCTATTTAATAAATCTCAAAGAACATACCTATAGTAGATACAGACATGAGTACCTGTATCTACTAACTAAAAATAAATTTAAACAATTACTGTATTTGCAGTTTGTATGTACTTAACATTAACACTCTACTTCAACATGTAGAATTGAGGTTCAAATGAAGTCACCAGGACTTTGGTGACTCTGGGCACTAAATCCCATTAAATCCAGTAGAGATCCCACTTAAAATCATAGCAGTTTTAGCTAGAAAGTACTGCTTGTTTGGGGGAGGCTATGGGTGGTAGAGAGAAGTTGTTTTGAAGTTAAACACAATACTTCAACTCTGAAATATCATTGTAATTCACATACATCACATCAGAGCTATAAAACTAGAAAGAATACTAACTAAATGAGATTTCAGTTATGATTTTACCTGACAACTGAATACTTGCTGAAGTTTACACTGTTTGTCAAACTGCCCTCCATGACTGATTTTCTGAACTGAGGAATGAAGACATTCTCTTACCCAATGCTGATGCACTGATGGATGCGACAGAAAGTCTCAAATATAAAGAGACGGGCGTTCTCAATGAAGTCCTCAAGGCACGCCACTAAGAAGAAATCATTCACAAGCACCTGCAAGTGTAACCAGAAAGAGAACACGAGAGCAAATGTGTGAGTAGAAATTGACTGGCAGACACTGCCAATAACTAACAGCAGCCCACAGTATACCTAAAAACATTATTGCTATGTTCAAACATGTGGCGAAAAAGCTATAGATTAGCAGTATTTTTCACTGTTTCACTGTTCAGCATCTTACTAAATTTAAATTGCATACTAACATGATCAATGAGGTCTGACTCAAGAAGAGAGTAAGGTCATAACTCTACTGAAGGTCAAACTCAACTGCTGTCCTAATTACCTAAGATCCTTGCAACACAAAATTTGACTCTCCACTCATCTTTCACAACCAAAGGCAAAGCTGAGCTTTTCTTCAAGCATTTCTAAAACTTTAATGGAAAACCTGAAGCTCAGCCAAATGCATGATTACCTATTTACTTCTTCTTCTCGAACTTCTTAAATATAACATTATTATAACATTGAAGCTATATCCTTAACAGTAAGTCATGTTAAAGTGTTACAAAATGAGTCGTCAAAAAACCCAACACCACCCAACCATGAATTAAAGTTTATCAGAAAACACTGGCAACGGAATCAAACATGACTTCAAACAAATTAGCTGTCCACCGTGAATTTTAGAGGTCTTTAAGCAAAGGAAAAGGAGTCTTATAAATATTATAAGTCTTACTGTTTCACACTCTCTCAGCTTCTTCTGTGCTCCATCAAAATCAAAGTTAACATACAAGCATTCCACAAACTCTGTGATAGGGTCCCTGTATGTGTAGGACTCCTGTCAAAAAAAGAATTAGGAAAAATATTAGAAATCAAGGCCATGTGGTCACTCAAGTATCCCCTATAGCCTTAAAAATAAAATTAATAGTGGAAACAAGTCCATACATCACCTTAAAAAAAGCTGAACTTCCCAATTCCTTTTATAAAAGCTACATAAACGTGCTTCCTCCCAACAGTCTGGTTAAACAGCCAGAGGTACAGTTTCACCTTCAGCATTTAATGCTGCAATCTTTGGGTTAGGAAAGTGTCAAGAGACTAGACCTGTCTCCATATCAAACCTCCAAATTTCATAAAATATAATAGAATAGTCTTCCTAAATCCTGATTTCAAAGATGACTCCAACACCAAATCCTTCACACTTTAAAGTGAATGATTATTTGATTTTCATGGACAACATAGCTAACAAAAATGCTACTTGCTACGCACAAACTGCTTCAATTTATTTCAGCATTACAGAAGATACTCAACTTTCTCAACTACCAGGCAGAGATAACACTACATCTATGTACAATTGTGTAAATTCAGATGTAATTAAACATCCCCTTAAGTGCTTCTAAAGCATATTTTAAGACAGCTTAAATCAATATCACCTATTTACTTCTTTAGCGTACAGTAAGATCAATAAACAAAGGGAATTCCTAAGAGAGATATTTTTCTTTATGGATCAAAGTTATTTTTTCCTTCCCCAAAGAACTGTATTTACAATCTCATTATTTAGGTTTAAAATACAGTTTTACATGTAAATGTTTTTCACATCAAAATTATACTTGTTAACCATTATTAACATCCACTTTGCAAAATTGTCTTAGAATTATCATCTCTTAAATTCAATAAACAACAAACTGCTTACCTATCAGTTCAATACTTGCAAAGATGTTGCAAGCATAAACAGTCTCTTACTGCTACTAGAACAGTACCACATAAGTTATTTCAAATCTATAAAACCTCTACTACATCATGATTTAATATCATGAGTCATATAGAGTAGAAGAGTACTAAGAAATCTGATAGGAGATTTCAAAACCAAAGCCCAAGCTGGTATTTTCAAAAGGAACACCCTAATGGTGTGCAAGATTCAACAAAAGCAGGAAGTTGTAAAATGTTACTTACTTCGAGTATTAGAAATTCATATTATATTAGAAGATCAATGTTACAATCAGATTTTAGATACAGATAAAAGATGAGTCATAACACTTAACACTAATTTATTGCTTCTTATGCTACTTTTTGTGAACACTAATGCTTAAAAACAGATTAAGTTGTGACTAAAATTTGATCTTTGCATTGATTGTGCTTTGCATAGGTAGTTTCCCAAATGTCTGAAGTGGTTACAATTGATTGCTAGCCTATAGTAACTGTACTGTCACATTTATGTATGTACACACACAGCTATGTTCATTATTCACAACATTACCAAGTGTTTGAAGTGTAATGGTTTGTATACAAGTGATTTCATACATGTATACAATGCTGATTTCAGATACAAATCTGGGCCATAACCCCATTGATTTCTACCAAGCAACTCTTTCATTGCTTTTCTCTGTATCTCCATCCTCATGTAACTGTGACAACAGAACCATTTTCAAGAAAATGCACATGAACTCAAATCAACACACAATTCAGTGGTTTTCAAACGCAAGAAAGAATCCTTATTCATACAACATTTTCTCATACAGATGGTTAAAGAAGAATCAGATCTAAAGCCGTTTTACATCTCAATGAATTTTCTGCGTTTAATCCTATAAGAAAAAAATAACAATTGAGTGCATACTCTATTGTACTCATTGCTCATTTATATGGAAGGAGAAAAAATTATTCTGTCCTCCCACTGACTGATATGCGTTTTATTTCAGTAAGACTTTCATAAAAAAACAAGTATCAAAATACCTCAAATCCAAATCCAGGTATATTATTAGAAGAAAGGTATCATGAAGCATCCTTTAAAAAGGGGCAGAAAATATCAGATACTGCAGTCCTTACCTGCTGAATAACCTTGACTAGATCTTTCAGCACTTGTCTACGTTTACGAACATCCTTATTTGTTATGACTGCAGTAGTCAAATATCTGAGGATATGTGGGCACATTGTCTGAATTGCATTGAGATACCTAGAAAAAAAACACAGGTAATATTCAGAACTCAAAGATATACTAAAGTTTGCTGATGACACTAAAATGGGAGGACCTGCCAACTCCTCAAAGACAGAGGGACCCTGCAGAAAGATCCTGACAAAGAAATCAGAGGGCTGGACAGTCACCAACTGTATTAAGTATAACAAGGGCAAGTGTCAGATTCTGCATCCGGAACAGGGCAACACTGGATCTATGTACAGACTGGGGAATGACAGCCTGGAGAGCAGAAAGGGATCTGGGGGTCCTGGTCAACAACAAGTTGAATGTGAGTCACAGTGTGCCCTGGCAGGCAGGACGGCCAACGGTGTCTTGGTGGACATCAGGCCCAGCATCACCAGCTGGGAAAGGGAGGGGACTGTCCTGCTCTGCTCTGCACTGGGGCAGCCTCGCCTTGGTATTGTGTGCAGTTTTGGGTACTACAACGTAAGAAAGGTACCAAGCTATAAGAGAGCATCTAAAGGACAGCAACAAAGACTGTTAGATCTACATACAAGTCAATCCTCTCACAAATAGATACAGTGTTTCAAATCTCATCTTTAGTCTCAGATTTCCCTCAAGAATGTTTTTAAATAGCTTTTTACAAAACCAGAATAGAACAGTACCTTCACCCCTGCAGTCCCATCCTCAGCAAGCCTGCATATTCATCATCTGTCTTCAATTTGATTTAAAGACCCCCATATAGTACAACACAACTTACTGTGGCTGATAGAGAAAAAGGTCAATGATGTTGTCTCTCCCTTTAGGATGATTAAAAAACACGAACAAAGACCAGTGGATGAGCCATGTTCTTTGCTGAAGAGACTGCAGCGGAGAGCTGACAGACTAAGAGAAAACGTAACATTGGTTCAAGTCAAACACAACACAAAGTTTGCTTGAATATTAATCCATGGAAACCTGTAACTGCTCAAAATTTTGTGATTTTGCATCAGCTCCTTGTAAGGGGCATCACTCTCAGGCTGAGTTTAACCTCCAGCTTTTTTGTCATCTCAATGATAAATCTACTGAAAGTTATAAGCAAGATAAATTTTCCAGTATTATATCCCAAATTGTTTGCTGAAATTTGCATTTTGTTTATGGCAAGAGCAGATATTTTAGCTCTCCAAGACCACCATATTAACCTAAGTTACTTCCCTTCTTAATTCTGACTTTTGCTCCTTGTATTCCCTCTTCAGATGTGATCCGAAAAACTACTGCTTTTTCACCTTTTCTGTTTTACTTCCTTTCTAAATCCTCACAAGATTTTTTTTTGCCATAGACCCTCAGACAATGATGAAACTCTGTATCACTTTCAGCCAAAAAAAAAAGTAATTATCTTTATGTAAACCTGTTGATAATGGATAAACAAGGGTTCAGCTCCAAGTACCTGTATTAGCCCCAAATTTCAAAAGCACTTCAAATAGACTGCAAAACAACATGTTGAGGATGAACTGACATGGCAAGTAATCATCACTCCAAAGAGCATGACAACAAACTGATTCTATCCTGAAAAAATCTTGGAGTTTAATGAACAAGTCAAATAGTCTATTACAACCACACAGATTCATAAAGACAACAAAAATACAGAAGAAAATTTGTTAACACTAATTATCTGCCACATAGACAAAGAACGACTGGGGGACAGAAAAAACGTCTGGTTTTTCAAGACTCTGGCTCAGAAGAGTAAAACTTTCACATCTCAGACATGGCCACTGACGCTCCACAAGCAAAGAGGAAGACTCAGAGGTCCCTAATCCAGTCAGCTGCTCTGAACTAGTACTGCAGCCCCACTCTCCCCTTAAGTACTCAGGAGAGTTTTGTCAAGAAAGCTGAATTAGCTGAAAACTGTTTCCAAATACAAGCTGTCTTGCATTTTCTGCAAAAAAGCACTGTCTTCATGAGATAACAACATGCTTTATTTACATGCATTTTATTCTTTACAGATAATGAATAGTACAAGTATCTGAAATTTGAGCAGCAACGTCACACAATGATACCTTGCCCTCAAACATATCCTTAAGATTTTTTTGTTTATTGGAAATATATTTGAAAATATAGATGAGAACCTAAGGTATTAAGTGGCAAGCAGTTTGAGAAAGAATGTTTCATTGTTTCTCCATGAGCATCCTTTGACTCCCCCATCGTATCAAGTGAAAAGGTGGTAACCTACTCCTAAACAAGATCGGAAGTGATTTATAATAAAACTTGAGTACTAGCACCTCTAACCTCTCACCTTGCAAAGATGTCCAAGATTTTACTTACATTATTATCAATTGTCTCCTTTAGTCTTGTGAGGTCTTCCATGGCTGCATCCCAATTCTGCATCAGGATTTCAGATGCCAGTTTTCCCCAAAGAGAACTCAAAGCATTTCTGTCTGTTGCTGGCACCTATTTCCAACAATAGCAACAAAGTCACACACCTAGTATTTTTTTATTATTATAATTTACTTTTAAAATAACAAAAGATATTTTCTGGCAGTATTTTTTATTTACAAGATATCAATTTTGCATAGTCCTTACACTCCAAATTAAGTGCTTTTTTTTTTTTTTTTTTCAGAAAAGCAGTTTAGGCACAGAAAAAAAACCAGAAATAAAATTTCTTAAGCAGAAACTAGAAAATCCTGTCAAAGTAAGACAAAGATCCATGCTGCTGCAGTTTATGTAAAAAAAAAAAAAAGGCTGAGGATCAGATGACACGCTGGTTCCAAATTTATTTTGGTTTTCTTGTTTGTTTTTTCACCATACAAAAATGCTTCTAAACTAGTAAAACAAGGTTATCACAAGGCAGATTCCTAAAGAACTCATAATAGTAGGTAAACACCTTCAAAAAAGCTAGCATTCAAACTCTTCCTGCTAATGCCTTGCACAGAAGTGTACTTGTTACAGAAACTTCCAGCAGAACTGCAACTTTGCAGCAGTGAACCTATTTCCTGGAAGGGCAGTCCTAAAGGCAAGCCGTGTTAGTTTTACACAGGAATGAGTTGCACTGTGTCATTCACAATGTTAAATCCTGTTCTCAGACTCGTTACAATGGTTCTTTCACAGACTATGTTTCATCACACAGAACTTTTAAACAAACCTTCTCCCATCAGAACTAGTAACAAAAGTACTACACTAAGCTACTACCAGCACAGAATCAGTACTTCACTTTTTAAGATTTAGTTACTTGACATACAAGAACATAATTCTATGCCCAGAAAAAAGGCAAGAAGATTTAAGGACAGTTACCCACAAACCTATATATGTAACTTTCAATTCCCCTCTTAGCACATAAAAAGAACTTGTAACACTGACAGTCAGCTTCAGCATCAAAATTTAGACTAAGAATTCAACTTATTCTTACTTTACACCCTATTCTTGAGGTTAGAGACATTTTCCGATTTTTCTTCTTTAATTATGGTCAATAACAGAAATTATTGTGGTTTACTCTAGCAGTATTTTTGAGAGTTAAGATTATTTCAGATAGGAATAGAAATTAGCAAGAAAAAAGCATCAACGTATGAACGACTACATGTTTTCAGCCATCACTACACAGATCCATGAGATACTGACTTACAAACTGTGAATCTTCCAGGCAAGCAAGGTGCCAATTTAGCAGATATTGAGTTAAGAAGGTTCACATGCTCTGTCCTGGTTCCAACCCACTTAATTAGAGGTAGCTATTCACAGTAACTGCTTTTAGGTACTGCAGCTGTTCCAGCTACATTATCTGGATTTTCAAGCAGTTACCTTAAATTTCCATTTGTTAGTAAAGCAGCACATTCAATGACCACCAACAATAAATTTACTGTGCTCAGATTCTTGCAAGACATCAAATCTTTATTCTCAAAATTCACTCCCACCAGTAACAAATGATATGAATTACAAAAACATGAAAAGAGTTGCTTCAGAGACAATGGATCTAGTTCTACATTTATCATCTGAGCTGTTTACATTTCATAGGGAGATGACTTATACTCTTAAATCCATCACAGAATTCAAGAGAAGACAGATGAGAGTTCTGATAAGCTGGCAGTTCACCATAACCACCAATTACATTTAATCCACCTGCAAGCTTTTTACTGCTGTTGACTACATCTGTGCACAAAACCACATATTCATCAAAACAAGTATTCATTTCACTGTATTCTATAATTAAATGTTACAAGACCTACAAATTTAATGAACAATTCTGAGTTCTACTTGAAAATAACCGAATTGCTGAACAATAGTGATGATTATTAACAAATACTGTAAACTTTGGCACACCGTAATTGCCTCAAAAAGCTATTAAGTATTATAGTCTAAGAATGAATATAGACAATTTACTAGTAAAAGTATTTCATTAAAAAAACACCATATAAACAAACCAAAAAACTAAACCTCAAACCAACAACCATCAAAACTTACCAGAACCCTAAAGAAGTAGAGATATTCCGCAGCTCCTGAGTAGTTACCACACTCATACTGGAATTTTGCATACCTGTAGAGTGTATCTAGGTACTCCTGCCTAAACTGAAAAGGAACACAATGAAAGCTTTTATTCACTAGGAAAGAAACCATGCTGTCACAAGCCAATTTTAACAGTAGGGTAAGATTTGAAATCTGTAGCTTTTCAAAATACATTGTACATAGGAAAAGACAACAGAAAACTATTACACTCTTAATCCATGCCATGGAATGAAAGACTATATCAGTACTGGAAAACCAAGAAATCTTGCATTACAAAGTAAAGCACTTAAGTTACAGTTTATTAAGTTGCAGTTAGCATTCAGTTTCAGCTTTCTTGTTGTTGTTGTTTGTATAAAAATCAAAAGTTTAAAGGCTTAAATACACTAGCATTAGGAATTACGCCTATTAGCTACATTGACAGGGACAGGGCAAAATGCTATGCCACACTTGGTCAGAATGCTGTAAGCTGTGAGGAGGTTGGGTGGACATGCTTAGAACTGAATTCCAGCAGCTACAACACTTACCCCATGCTTCTCAGCTAAATAGTCAAACAGCATCCGACCATCTCTGTAATAAAAGGACAGAAAGTGCTGTTTTTACAAAATAAATTGATAGCCACCATGCAACACTACACAATGCAACACAATTTTAAAGGTAAAACACAAACAACATGAGCAAGAATTTAAAGTAACATTCCTCCACTTGTTCAAAAGCAGCTGCAGAAATAGAGTCCTCTATTACTAAAGTGTCAAAAAGTTTCAAAACCTTAAAATTATTTTAATTTTAAATAATGAATGCCACCTGCAACAATAACTACAGTTAAGAAAGGGTGGAAGGTTGTTTTAAATTTGATAGCATCCCTAGCTCTCAGTATGAAAGTGAAATTATGAATTAGAGCTCTTCCTACTCTCATGTTCTAATTCCAGAGCAATTACTCTAGACAACCTTGATTTTAACAGGAGATGGGAAAAAAAGGCAAAGACTGAAGGAAACAGAAGTAGAAAGGAAACTTATCCTACTGTTAACACTGAGACAGAGTGGGTCACAAAAATCTCTACCACAGAGAATATCTGCAGAACACAGAACCATAAAAATAATCACACTAGTAAGTTCTAAACATCTATGCTCACATGATCACATCTCTGAAGACTTATTTTTTATTTAACATTAATACTAAAAGAAGAAGCAGTATTACCTAGACATTTAAGCCCTCAGGAGGCAAGCTGTAAATTCCCTGGGACAAAGATACAGTAAAAACTGTATGCAAGGGAGTATTTTCCCACTTACTCTGAAATCAACTGCAATGATGTGAGTTTGTTTAATTAGAACTTATGGTACAAGATTCTACAGGGAAATGGCAAATTGCCAAGTGAGCCAAGAATGAAAATCCTCCGTCATATCGGTGAAGGCAATTAAATAATCTCACTGATTTGTACCAGGAAAACATACTTTAAGGATAAGGAATACTGACTATTGCCCTGTAATTTTAAAATCAATATCCTCCAACAGCTGCTTAGAGAGGTGAAATGTTTTTGGCTTATTCTTGAAAGAAGATTCTACCAGTAAAATCTCCTTTACACATTATTTCCCAGACTTGGATATTCCAAACAATGCCATCATGGATCAAAAGTCATGATCTAAGTCCCGATAATATGCAGCTATATGAATTTGATACATATTCAAAATCAGCAGCAGAAATTCCCACAAGAATCAAAAGTTCTTTCTGCTATCTACAGCACATTGCTCAGGTCTAGACAGATGGACATATTTCAGCCCAATTCCACCCATTACTACCTAACCCCAATAATCTGGATCAGAACTACCATCGAGCCAAAAACCAAAACCAGAACTTCTGATCTGTGAGGTTTCCAGACATTTTACAAACGCAAATCATATACCAGTTCTAAAACAAAACTTGCTGTAGATGAGTACTAGGGCTAATATTCTATAGCATTGGGCATGTTACATTCCATGCATTTACTCACTGTATCACTTGCCCCCAAACAAGGCATTACCAATTTGAAGTACATACTACTGACCAACTTCTGAATCAAAAGTCAAGTAACAGAGCACATTTCTCACTAAATGCTAGTATTTTAGCAACATTTTTCTAAAAAAAAAGGGCTAAAGGCAAAGCAAGAATTGGACAAGACCTCTATATGTCCAACTAGACTCGAACAGTTGTGGAGGAAGACTTTTCTTTAAGACAGGCTCAATTGCTATAGTAACTGGGACTTTCACTTTCAAAGCTATACCTCCAAAAGCAAGTGACTCCCAGCTTTGCATAATCACAAGTCACAAACAAATGCAATTTCTTTTCTTTATGTAATTATCTGATATAAACATTCATTCTGAAATCAGATACAAAGGCAGCTTACTTAGTTAATGATGTTTTTACAGCAGAAGCTTAAGTACGTTCTGGTGATATCAGGATAGAAAATAAACTTCTCCTGATGTGCTGCAAAGCTAACAGATTTCATGATTCCTACTGACATCTTGTTTCATGTGTGCATTGAGACACAATACACTGCACCTCACCATTTCTGCACCGACCCAGATCTAAATTAATCTATAACAAATTCTGAAAACAATGCAAAGAGTGGAAAAAAGAACAGAAGCAAGAAAAAAAGGATGATAATGTATATTTGAAACAGACTAAATTCTAATCAAGCTCCTCTCCCTTGAGGGACCCATATTCTTCAGGGGGTTTGTTGCCAAACAAAGGTATATTCATAGAGAAGATTCCTGCAGACTATAAAGAAGAGTTCGTACATACGATACTTTCTAAGAAATTCCAGAATTAATGTTACAGCCTTCCATATTAGTGGATGCATAAAGCTTGCCAACAATAAACCCAAGTACAAGCTTCACCTTCAAATTCACGTTCAGTCATAGGTTCTCTGTCTGATACAGTATGATCTATTTAAAATCCTAGGGCAGGTAAGGCTGAAGAAGAAGGGATCCAATTAATATTCCAGTTTGTCAGACACATTTACTACAGCAATAACAATGTTTCCTACATACAGGAAACAAGGAGTAATTTATGCCAAACAAATACCTGCCCACCTCTCTGCTGAAGGCGCAGTTACTCCTCAGTGGCTACAGCTGAACTCTTTCCTACAGAGCCCAATTCAAGCTTAACCATGGTGAAACTCTGACAGACCTTAGATACAACGTGCAGACAAAGTCATTCCACTTTAATTACTCCCATAAGAAAATTTAGAAGGAATTGGATGCATCTTAGAAAGACTATTACGAGCACTACCTCACAGCAACCAGCTGGAAGAGTTTGGACCTGGAGCAAGTAAGCAGGAAAAGGACAGAACACCCTAAAGAAATATGTGCTCTGAGGCTGAAAGGATGCTCATCCACCAGGCCTCCCAGATTAATATTACACTCCACAATCTTTTCTGGAAGGCAGAAAAGAGAATCTGAACTGGTTTAGCCCATATTTTCCCTCAAAAAACCCTAAATGATCAAAGCCAAACAAAAAAGCCCCTGTGATTGGACTGCACTGGATGATGACTGTCACTTGTCCCAAGCTGATCCACAAATATTAAAAACAATAGATGACTTTTGCTCAACAGGTGAAAGCACTGAAAAGAGCAAACTGTATCCAGAAATTTCAATTACCTGACCACAAGCACTACTTTAAATACTATCTGGAAATAAAAATGTCTTTCTTGCAGTCACTACACAGAAAGCATTCCTAGCAGCAACAATTGAGAGGTAGCAACAAGCCATCCTGACAAATTACGTTAGAAATTACCTGGTAGACTGCATTTGCCTCGTAGTCTCTGGATCCTCAAACATCTTGACAATAGGTTCCGTTTCAGCTTGAAGCTGCTTCAGCTGTGCAACAACAGTTGTTCTTTTCTCACGCAAAGCTGAACACACAAACAAAAAGACTTTCATATAATGCTTTAAGTTTTTACATGAACCAACCTGTAATCACACAGTGCTGACACTTGAACACATCTTCCCAATTCCTACCTCACCTGTCCTCTCAGTCAAGTCTCAAACCCAGCTGTCTCTAAGAATTCTGTAACTCAGCAAAAACCTCTAACATTCTGTTCTTTTCCTCCTGTGTGGAGGCCACCAGAGAGCAGGTACAACTGGAGCAGAGTCTCTATTAGACAAGGTATCTTCAGGCTTCCACTAAGGGAGAAACAACCTTTAACTAAGTTCACTTATTCCAAAAAAACTTGGAAAAAAGTAAACAGTACAATGATACCACAACGATTCATTTTCTTCTGACTGATGATCAAGTTCTGAAAGAACATTTAGAGCATACTTAACTAAAATTTGACAGGAAAAATTTCAAGCAGCACAACCTGCAAAATTATGATTTTGAACACTTTGTGCTTAACAGAAACATTAAGCCCTTTATGAAAAATTGACAGGAAATTCAACTAAAAGAGTTCTAGGGTGATTATTTTACACAGACCCCAAATTCCTCACCAAGTGCAAGCAATGCAATAAAATGAAGACTTAAATAAAATTCAGAAAAGTGTATATGTTTCAAAAAAAAAAAAAGGAAAAATCACCTTGACATCGGCTATGTGACCCAAGAAACATATGGGATCAGAGAAGCCAAGACTAAATCCCAGGAGATAAAGGCAGGAAACTGTGAAAGTGAGCCACACACCAGAACACTCAAAGCCACGGTGAACAGGGTTGACATTTCTTTCATGATTTGACTACACAGATATTTGAACAGGACATCCAAGGTGGCTAACACCATGATGGTGACCCAACCTAAATATAAGAACAACTTGCCTGAAAGGAAGTGTTCCAATAAGGAGAAATTATCTCCAACTTCAGTTGACTCTTGAGATTATAAAAGAGGAAGGGGAAACAGATGAAAGAAAAAACATTCAGTTGACTTACTAAGAACACGAAAATGTTTTCCTGCGACATCTCCTGGATGTGTAATTGTAAGTTGATCTCATGGAAGACAAGACAAAAGCAACTATAAATTGTGCAGGGACATTTCTAATTATAACTGCGTAAGTGAACTTAGTTTTGAGTACTTTAAACAGTGAAGTCTTAAAAGAGAATAGTGTAAACTTCTAATGATGCCAGTGATTCCACAAGTAAGAACCACCTGTCCATACACATTCAGATAAGCGCTGATACAAGAAGATGACACATACCAGAAAGATCTCAGGAGTAAGTTAAGCCCTTTGCATAGGAAGCTGTGCAAGCAAGCACCCTGAATAATGGACTCAGTGTGAAAGAACTAGCTCTGCTTATGTCAACTGAATAAAAGCCACAGATCAAACAATGGTAAGTCATTACACAAAAAAAACCCCAAAACCTTGCCAAACTGATGATGTTAAATCTTAAGAGATGTAATGTTTTTCTTATACTCTTTTCAAACAAGTGTGGAAATTGCTGGTCTTTAATGAAGGCAGAGCTCTCCAAGACAGCAAATTCATTCAACTTTTTTGCAGCTGCGACATTATGAAGTTATACTCTTATGCAATCTGCTTAAGTAACTGGCTATAATCAGAATTCTGAAGATATATGAGTAGTTACTTTGTGGAAGTCTGCTAGAATTGCTATTTCTTGTGTTGTTTGCTACTTTAGTATTTTATTCCTTATTTACTACTGATAACAGTAATATTCAACATTTTAAAAAGGCTGAAGCAGGAAAAGAAAGAGGAATCTCTATTCAGCTTTGAGATTTTTTTATAGACTTGACACAACCTGGCTTTTTTACACAGTAGAACTGTTAAGTAACCTAAAGGTGAAGGTATTGTTACAACTGTTTCTTAGATTACAGAAGTGACACCCTCTGGTTCTCATTACATGTTGCAAGTCCCATGCGTCACAGTACACATGCCCAAAACAACATCCACAGCTAGAACAGACTTGGTCAAAATATTGACTTCAACGTCCATAAGTCTACCAGTTCCCTTCTTCCAAAGAGGCAAGTGGCCATCGCTGGAGTTTCAAGAGCCTGAAAAGAGCAAGACCCAGAGGAAGAATGCAACAGCACCCAAGTCTCTTCCTCCTATGACGCAGGCAAAATAGACTGTAGTCCCAATAGCTAAGAAAAAGGCGAGGAATTCCCCAACACGAAAGAAAGATGGAGAAATAGGAAGACAGCAGATATTGAAAGACTAGGTCAGGAAGAAACAAACCAAACAAAACACCCATCCCATTAAGAAACAGAACAGGAAAAAATCCCTTAAAATCAAAATACCCATGAAGGATGGAAATTAGACAAAGCCAGAAAATCTAATTTTCTCCCCACTCCCAAATGCTCCTCAAGATGATAGAAATTTAAGTAGTAAACAGGAAAGTTACCAAAATCATGGATGAGATAGTAAGAGATCACATTCACTAAAATCTCAAACTTATTTTCTTCTAGAGAAGCAGCAATTTGTATATTATCAAAACTGAGAAAAATATGCATTTTCAAAAACATCTTTCTCTCTCCAAAGTCTAAAAATCAGCCACAGGCAGACAGATTAATGGAATTACCTACAATGCAACTCAAGTCTTAACATGCTGGATGCTTTAATGAAAAAGTCACAAAATGACACCAAATCAATGTGCAGCAGTGTTTAATTTGACAGATGAAAAGCTAGTGCAACTCCATTAGGCTACACATCTAAAGTGGCTGAAATTACCAAATCAGCATTGAAATACTTAAGAGGTCACTCAAAGGTTAAGTTCCTGACAGACCAACAACCCCAAACTTCCCAGGATTAGGGCATTCTATTTGTCTCAGAATTGCAAATCCTTTTGGTAACGCCGAAGTTAAACAGTATTCTAGTTTTTTAATACAACAAGCAATTACCTCTAGTTATTTATTATTTTAGATAGAAAAGTTGCAAAACAAGCTTTACATCTAAACGAGCAGCTTACCATGAGGAATTTCATCGGAATATAGATTTTTGTACACATCCATAGCAAAATCCACCATGTTGGTATCACTAAGGAGATCCAGTTTTCCTTGAAGCAGCTCTTTTTCATTGTATATCTGAAATAGGAATTATTAACAGATTCATCTGAATAATGTCAAAGAGTTCCAATTCACATTATGTAGATACTTTCATGGCACAGTTTATGAATTTCTGTACAACTGCATTGTTTTAAATATCAAATCTCACAGCTCTATCATTAAGAGTACTTACTATAAAGCTTCTCTGCATTTTCAGTCTTGGCAAAATACCAAGTATTTCCTGCCATCTATCAAAGCACATACCTCAAAAGCTAATTAGAAGTAAAGTAACATTACTAGTCTCTTAACAGGAACAGTAATTCCTATTGCAAAATTACATATATATCTTAAAAAATAACAAAACCTTCATCATATTTTTCTTTCAAAGTACCGAATACTTTCCACAAAATAAAATGCTAAACAGTGAGTACTACCTAAATTATTTAAAGTGGATCTCAGAAGAGATGCACAAGATTAAACTTTTAATTTAACTGTAGCACAGAATAATCTAAAATACGTTGCTAGATCTATAGCATGAGAACAAATTTAGAGTAGCTATGTAATTGGATGGTGTACTTCTAAACTTTTCAAATTGTTCTTTAGAGTTCATACTCTGTAATTTAGCAGTGAGTTGCAAACTGCTGTTAGGTGTTGAAGGTGCAGGTGAGGGCCAAATCCAGTATACTCCTCAAAAACACATTTGCACAAGAGCCGTATATTACAACTCATCACACCACATTTGTGGACATCTCAGATATAGAATCTGTAGAAGTTTAATTCAGCTCTGAACATTGTGTTGATCAAAATTAACGCCACAGAATTAACTGTTTAATTAACTTCAGCTGACACAAAAATGCTAATGTAAAAATGCCCCCAAGATGACAGGCATTGAGCAAAACCCACATGCTAGACATGACAGTTGGGTAAGACAAGTTGTCTCAATGTATGCACGGTTCATCAGTTCATTTCTGAAGGCTAAAATAAGACCTACTTTAAATTCAAAACTTATATAACTCTACACATTTTGCTTTCATTTAAAAATAGTTCAGACTGATGAGAGTTTAGTCTAAAGCATCTGAAGCACTCGCCGGAGGTATCTCCACATTACTGAGTTCTTTGTAGCAATATAACTTAAAAATATCTATATAAGAAGACCAACAAGGGGTAATTCCCAAAGGGACTTATATTTGTTTCCAACACAAATTCGTGGTGACATGGGTTTCAAATTAAAATTAATTAGCATCGTTGGCGTAACCTCACAGACCGCCCTGAGCCCCAACTTCGTATATGTTTCAGCACCCAAGAGCCGCGGGGCTACCGGGGGTGTCCCACGCCGTGGGACTGCGAACTGCGGCTGTGAGGGAGAGCTCTGGCTTCTCCTTTCTCCGAATATAGGTGAGGAAAAGACACTACACCAAATCCGAGGAAGGAGGAAGTGCAGGAATTCTGTGCTGCCTCGCAAGCGAGGGGCCGAGGAGCTGCGCGGCGTGATCAAGGAGCGACTCCCTCGGGCCTCCTCTCGGCTCCGCTCCCGTCCCTCCCTGGGCAGCTCCACACGCTTCGCCCCTCGACCCACGCGGCACAGGAGCCCCGAGCTCCTCCCTACGGAGGCTCCGGATCCCTCACGGGCCGCGCAGCGCCCAGGCCCACTGGAGGAAGCCCCGGCAGCTGGCAGCAGGGCCTGCCACTTTCCCGCTCCCGCAGCC
>VZTG01001350.1:379581-454243 GCA_013397845.1 Melanocharis versteri | reverse complement strand
AAGTGCCGGTCCAAGAAGTGCGCGATCCTGGTGGTCAGGTCGTACTCCGCCATCTTGGCGCCGGGAGAGAGGAGAGGCAGAAGCGCGACGCGGCTCTTGTGGGCGCTGCGCCTGCGCGGCCCCGCCCCGCCCCGCGCCGGGAGCCGGCGCCTGCGCACTGCGGGAGGGGGGGCGAGCGGGCGGGGACGGGCCCCGAGCTGGGACGGGCCCGGAGGTGGGACGGGCCCCGTGAGNTGAAAAGTTTGTTAAGGGTTGGTCTGTGTTGGCCGTGGTTCCGAGATCCCCATGATGAGGCCATGCCACACCAGATGGAAAAAGGAGGCTGGGGAGCTGCTGGACAATGGCTTACTCAGAGAAATCCAAGCAAGTGCAGAAATATATTGCTGAGTTTAGCAACAGAAATGGAAGAATCAGTAATATTGATGATAGCTTGCATATTTCTTGTAGCCATTGTAAGGAAGCATTGGTAGTGGCTGCCCAGGGAAGTGTTTGAGTCCCCATCCCTGCAGGTACTTAGAAAACGTGGATGGGGCACTTAGGGACATGGTTTAATGGTGGACTTGGCAGTGCTGGCCTTATGTTTGGACTAGATCTTAGAGGTCTTTTCCAACCTAAATGATTCTGTGATTCACCACCTTAACTCACCAGAAAGATAAAAGGTTTCTTTTCCTGTTATACTTTGTAAGTTTTCTAGTGGTTTTTGTCGGGACACACAGTGTTTAGTAAGTCAAGCCTCATCTCTTTTTCATAAAGCATAACTAAAACTTTTGTCATGAGGAAACTTTTCCTTTCGTGAGCAGAGGCATAATAATTTGTTTCGTGAGTCACATAACTACAGACTATGTCTATGGTAGCTACAATAGCTGTTCATGTGGAATAGCAAGTTAATATAGTCGTAGTACAGGTTAATTTTAGACTTGGTTTATTTTAAATGTAAATCAGAGGTGAGGAATAAGAAGGTCATAACATTTACTAAGCCATTATTCAGGCAGCTAGTGATGTTCTCCCCACCTTAACAGAAAGATGTAAAGGCTATGGAATTAAGGATGTGACAGGCTGGTTTTTAGAGGTAAGACTTCATTGCATCTTAATGATGCCCTGTAAGGGAAAAAACAGTATGCAGCACGAATGAAGTAATTCTTCACGAGGCTGAATTGTTAACACTTTCATATAAGTCTGTGGTATATGTAATTTTGTATTAGTAATACTCTTCTCGGAACATCATCTGTGAGAAAGAATCCCTTTTTATCTGCAAGACAACCTTGTATTTTTCGTAGTAGTTGTAGATACTGTTTACTTTGATACCTACATGTCACTGATGTCATGCATAATCTCTAATAGTGAAAACTATCCTCCTGTATTATTTTTCCCATAATGATTTATGTGGGTTTTACCAAGGCCTGTTCAAACTTGCCACTGGTTTCTCCTCGTGACAGACAGGTTACAGAGCTGCCAGGGAAAGGCAGGCTGTGGAGTTGCAAGTGGAAGACCCTCAGCACTACAAAATGCAAAACCATCCAAGGCCCTATGCAGTGCTTGGTTCCACCTGATGAGTGAGTGACTGCAAGAAACAGGTTCAGTAATGAGTGAGAAGGTGTAAAGAGCCAGCTGGGGAGAGCCTTTTAGAGAAAGACAGTTAAAACAATACTGTGCCAAAGCAAAGTATCAGGAAAACTGTTTTAAATTCCCTAAGTGAAACATACTCTGTGCTGAGGAGTACTGTTTTAAGAAGAGGGTGTCTAACTGCTTTAGCTGTATCATGTAGTGAGATAGATATTCACCCTCTGGGTGAAAATTGTTCTAAAATACATTTAAGCTTTCATGGCAAAACAGTCTTAGCCAGTCTTAACTGAATAACAGGAAGTTTGAGTTTATTTTGAGCTCTTGTACAGACACCTGACTGAGGAATTACACAAGCCATAATACCTCTAGGCCAGATTTCATTTTTGACATAGAACAGGCTTGAGGCTGAAGTCTTTTAACTTAGTGAAGTACTTCACTTCTGGAAATACAGTCCACTGTACCAGTGTACATGAGATTGCTACTTTGGGTAATGAAATAAAAGCCATTTGGCTAGAATTATCTAGAAGATTATCCTAAGAAAATCAACAGGAATGTATGTTGCTTGGGCTAAGTCTCTTGATTTCATAATTCCTAAATAGTGAGGAAATTTTATCTAAAGGATTCTGTTTACATAATTGGTTGTCATTTATCTTATTGTTAACATGACAGTGGAATCCAACATTCTTTGAATTTTTAGAAGTAAATAATCACTAGGAAATCATAGTAAAGTATTTTTCTGTCTCACATTATCAAAGGGAAATTGAATCTGTTAACTTCTTCCACATCCTTTGATATGATTCAAACCTTATGTAACTTGGTTTGGGCTTTTTTTTTGTTGTTTTTAAATTTTGGTATTTGTAATTCAGAAATTATATTTCTATCTTTTTTCTTTTGACTTTGTATCTGAAAACAGTTTTTAAATCCTGCATTCCATAAATATTTTTACACTGCTTAAACCAGAAATATTTCTAAATTCAAGAATGTATCATCTAGAGGAATTCATTGCTATCAACTATTTCTGGATAGCATTCAAATTTAAGTAAGGGTATCTCATAATTCAGCTGAATCATCTTAAAATACATGATTATGTTGATGTGCTATTTAAACTATTTGGGAAAAAAAAAAGAGGAAACACAAGAGTCCAAAATGAGAGTAGTGGAATGTGGTCCAGTGGAAAAGGACCTGGGGGTGCTGGTTGACAGCAGCTGAACATGAGCCAGCGTGTGCCCAGGTGGCTGGGAAGACTGGTGACACCTGGCCTGTATCAGCAATAGTGTGGCCAGCAGGACCAGGGCAGTGGTTGTCCTCCTGTTCTCAGCACTGGTGAGGCCACACCTTGGTGCTGTGTTCAGTTCTGGGCCCCTCAACTCAGGAATGGCATTGAGGTGGTGGAGTGGGTCCTGAGAAGGGTGATGGAGATGGGGAAGGGTCTGGAATACAAGTCCTGTGAGGAGAGGCCAAGAGAGCTGAGGGAACCTCATCACTCTCTACCCTCCCTGAAAGGAGGGTGTAGCCAGCTGGGGGTTGGTCTCACAGGTAACAAGGGACAGGGTAAGGGGACACAGTCTTAAGCTGTGCCTAGGGATGTTTAGGTTGAACATTAGGAAGAATTTCTTCACAGAAAGGGTGGTTAGTCGCTGGGATGGGCTGCCCAGGGAGCTGGTGATCACTGTCTCTGGAGGTGTTTAAGGAAAGACTGGACATGACACTCAGTGCCATGATCTAGTTGACATGGTGGTGTTTAGTTATAGGTTGGATTCAATGCTCTTGGAGGTCTTTTCAAAGCTAATTCATTCTGTGATTCTGTACCTCATTATAACTTTATAATTATTTGATACACTTTTTCTGGTTTAAGAGTATTGAAGAACTTATCTAATGTAATAATAATTAAATTAGTTGAGTTACTCTGCATTTTCCTAGTGGAACTAGGATAAGCAGGTTTTCCTCACCTGAAAGTACAATCATATTAAAAAGCCACGGGTAAGGAAATGCTTACCTGATGGTATTTTGCCAATGAGCTCTAGACTGTTAGACTCTATCCTCAACTTTGCATGTGGTGTTTTCTGTCTTTTTTGAACTATTTCTCTTATAAAAAAATCCAAACAATTTACGAAGCTGTTGTGTTGCAAGGTTCACTGATGATTTGAATCTAGTGAAGTCAGTCAGTCAGTTCTAATATATTCTCTGTCAAGATTTCAACCAAACTTAAGTTTTTGTAAAACAGGTAAATAAAGTATTTTCCCCTCCCCTCCACAATGGTGATTGGAAGAAAAAGACAAAGCAGAGTTACTTCATAGGGAAAGGGGATTTATGTTTACATTACACTTGTAGGGAAAAATATTCCCTTTCTCATGGCTTTTACTTCCAAGATACCTGTTGGAATAAAAGTTTTAAGAGGTGAATCTCCTACACACGCAGGTGTCTCTGCTGACTGATATCCTCTTAAAGGTTGTATCAGGCTTAATATACTGACACATGATAGGGTTAAAATGAGAATTGTGAATAGAACCATATAATATGGGCTTGCTCTTGTACTATTACCTTAATTTTTTTAGAGAATATAGTAATATGGAAGGAATGGAGAGGGCTTCTACACAGGAATAGTCCCTTCCTTTCCACCCTACGGTACAATTTTGATTATGTTCATCAAGGTAACAAGAAAAGATAGAAGGAAGTATAATTGTATTTGGAAATAACAAATGTACCTCAAGTGTTACCAGCTTGTCGAATTCTGTGCTTTCAAGAGAGACTTTAGATGCTTGTTGTAAGGCAGAACTATGTCTGGGAATTACAGAATTCTTCAGTGAGCTTAGCTGGATTGCTAAGGAATAAATGAATTTGGCTCTGTAAGTATGACATAGTCTACTTTAAATATACAAAACAAGGCAAAGGAAATTGTAAGTAAAGCTTTTTATCCCCGAGTATTGGAATCAGTGAGGAAGGGCATAATTTAATCTCAGATCTTTATTATTGGTGATGATGGACGAGCATGAAAGAAACCAGCTTTGCTTTCCAATCCTAAGTTGTTCGCAGGAGAGAGATTTGAAGAAAAGCCGTTGGAGTTCAAGTATACTTGAGCTGGAGATCAGAGAAAAAAATGAGGCTTTTCAAAATAAGCATGTTCTAAAGTTATTTTTCAAAATAGTTTTATACGTTAAGAGGTACAATAAGTCATGGATTAAGTAACTGGAAATTGCTCACTCTTTTGATTTATAAAACAAAGAAAAGAAGAAAAGGGAAATAAAAAGGAGGGGAAAAAAGTGAAATTTCCCAGTGGGAAATATTTTTAAATGTTGTATCCCCAGGTTATTTGGGAAAAATAATACGCTATTATGAAAAAGCTTCAATACAATGAATGTGCAACAACTTGTATTGTAATACTGTTTTCACAGAATATTTTCACAGAAGCTGAATTGGAAGGGACCCACAAGGATCATCAAGTCCACCTCCTGGCCCTGCACAGGACCATCCCCAAGAGTCACACCATGTGCCTGAGAGCATTGTCCAAATGCTGCTTAAACTCTTTCAGGCTTGGTGCTGTGACCACTTCCCTGGGGAGCTGTTCCAGTGCCCAACAACCATTTGAGGGAAAAACCTTTTTCTAATATCCAGGCTAAACCTCTCCTGACAGAACTTCAGTCCATTCCCTTGGGTCCTGATAACTTTACGTCTGAAAAGAACTCTACATGCCAATAGACAGCAAGCAGCTCTTTCTCTATATTCTTTTTCTGTCCTTGACTGTTGGATCAGTTTAGGTTCAGTTATGAAATATTAAGCATTTATGGAATGATTGTACATGAAAATCTGAGTTGAAGGTGATACATATATCACTAGACTTTTTGAAAGAATCATTTGAAAACATCTGAAGTTGATATAAATCTGTTATAGGCATGAGTTTCATGACCTCTGTTTCTGTTAAATGGCCTTTTTTTTTTCAGATACATTTTCTGCCTTTGGATTTAAAAATTTACTTTCCTTTTCATTGTTCAGGAAATGGGGCTTGAAACTATCTTAGCTTAAGACATTTACCTCCAAGTTTCAATATTTTAAAATCTTTTAAAAAGCTTTTTAATTCATAGAAATTTGAGAGGATTTCTTTTCATGAGGACTTTGGTAAAAGGGTTGTAAACTCTCAGCATTATGTAGCAAGTGGGTACATTTATTGAAATGTAAGATTTGCCCTCAGCTTTTTCTGAGTAAAGGAGGGTAAAATAATTTTTTGTCACATTCATGTATGTGAGGTAGGACCTGCAGAAGTTTATCAGTTTCCGTGGAATTAATTTTCATTGTGTTTTCATCTTTTATTATATGGTAAACTTTTTATTACTGCTTTATTTGCTACTTCATTTTTTTTTTTTTAGTTTTATTATTGTGTTACTGGTCATCTTCCCTTCAGTAATTATGGCACTTTATGGATACTATATTGCTCTAATAAGGGTTGCAAATGTGTAACATTCACAACTCTAAATTTTACTTCTAAGTACAGGATTCTAAAATACCTGAGCAAAAGTAATACCCAAATTTAAACACTGTATGCCCTGCTTGCCCTCTAGGTTCATTAGGATCTTGTCAGCTCTGACCCAGAAGTCCACAGCTCTTAATACAAGCATGGCACAACTTTCTTAGGAGCCCTGCTAACTGGAAGACAAGTAGATAGATCAATCCCACAGTAAATTAATGCTAAAGTAAGCGGGAGAAACGGGAGGGACAGGGAAAGAGACATGTATAATGCTTCATATATGTTCCATCTTTTTTAGGTTCAAAATCCATGGCTCTGTAATCAGGTGGTGGACCTGGCCAAAAACCTCACATCAGAGAACAGTTCAGAATCAGAAGAAGGTGGAAGGGAGCTGTATCTCTTCTACTTATTATTTGTCCATGTACAATTTTTTTTAAAAAATAGCCCACCCTGCACCCTGGCTGAGGTTGCCAAATATGTAATTTCATCTGCATGGGGTAGCGTTCTCTTGCAGCAGGGCTGAATTTTAAGAGAAGAGAGACTTAGGATTGTTGTCAGGGCAAGTGGACAGGGCAGATGTGGTACTATGAGCATATGGTCTGGACATTAATTTCAGGTAACTTAGGAAGAGCTTACCTTTAAAACCAGAGGCAGTCTTTATGTTTCTTGGCAGCTGCATATTTACCTGCATTTACCGAAGGAATATTTTGTCATTTCTCAGGATTGTTGTCTGCTGTCAGCCTTCTCAATTAATTGGAGTCTAGGCTGGCCCTGGTAGCACAGAGATGCGGTGGCAGAGATCACAGCCCGATGTCCATTCTCCAGTTCTGTTACAGGACAGGACTGAGGCTGCCAAGCCTCATTCTCCGTGCCTGTAGTAGCTTCATGGAAGTGAGCAGCTTGGGAAGGGCTGGTGGTGAATATTTGCAGGTAGTGCTAGGTGCCTTTGCTGTGGGGGCCTCTGGGGTACATCAAATGGGTTACCGGTCAATGAGACATCAGATGAGCATGCTGTATAAATACGGGCAGTATATTTCACATGTGGGTGAGGGTTGTACCTTATTGTACCTGTCTTCAGGAGGCCATGATAGTGGTCACAGTCACCATGGCAAATCCTATGAAAAAGCTGTATTCATATTAGTCTAAAACATCCACAGCCTTATGCATCAGTGTCAAATAGGCAGCATTTGTTCAGAAAGGATGGGACTCTGCTACAGGCTGCAGAATACTACCCTGTAATGTTCATGGGCAAGGCAGAGGAACCAACAGCCCCCAGTGGATCTGGTTACTTGGGTTCATTCAAGAACCAAGATTAGTGGTTTCACTCTATTAGATTATCTCACATGGACTTGCTCACACCCAGCATTATATTTAGCAGGTCTTAGCTTCCCTTCTCAGCAGGGAGGTCACGGCTGGTCCAGGAATGCGGGAGCCAAAGCCATGTTGGCTCTTTGTGTGCCGCTGCTTGTGGCTACTGGCCTCAGGCATTACAGACCAAGGTCCCTGAGCACCCCCTGGCAGTTGTTTCCACACATACCCCCTGACCCCTGAGATCTTTCCTCCAGCTGGGATTTTCACTGCCTTCTTTCCAAGCCTCTTTTTTTTTCTCCAAAGCCATGTCTTTTTTTTTCTTTTTTTCCCCAAGAAAACCTTCTTGAGGCCCCTAGTCTCTCATTTTCTCAAGTAGTCTGTGTAGAAACACAATGCGTGGTCAGCCTCCTAATTGGGGGTTCTGTCTCTGCATTAATTGGAGGAGTTGGGATGTGCCACTGTTCAGTCACAATGTTATCAAAATTTACATCCAGACTGTACTGGTTGCCAGTGGAAAGTAGCAGTCTTCCTGAGGGTATAAAGTTCAGTTTCAGATATTCACACAGGTATAGACACATTTATCACCTGCCTTCTATTGCTTAATTTTCTTTTTATTTTTTTTTTCCTGCAACAGTAATGCGGCAAAGATGCCTGAAAATACAAAAAGAAACCGTGGCTGTTCTCGGGCTTTGTCCATGGGAAGTGGACTGCGTCACCATGCTAACCAGAAGAAAAACATTCCAATCTTACAGTGTTCCCTGTACTCATCTCAAATTAACTTCTTCAGGAGGGATAACATTTTAGGCGCATTTGTTGAGGAGGAAAATTGAAGCAGGGAGATGATAAAGACTTACAGAGAGCTAGCACAATAGCTTTGTGGCAGGACCAGGAAAAGAGGAAGAGATCTGACCTCACTCTGGTCTCTTGGAGTACTTAATTGTTGTAGGGGCCTCCAGTCGGTAATGAGTCTAAGACAGTGGGAAGCACAATTTCTCACGGGGGTGGGGGTTGTGGTGAAGATGTTCATTTCTCTCCTTTTGTTCGAGAGCTGTCTTTGAAGGCATTGTTCTTCCACAGCTGCAGTAGCCTACATTCATTGTGATAATTGTGGGACAATACATAGAATGGATGATTGATACATGAGATAAAGTTGTGTAAGAATATTACTAGATGATCATATGGAGATAATAAATTACACAAAGACAGCTCAAAGAAATAAGCTAAGGACAATTTTAGTGTGGTACAATGTGGGAGATGGCACAGCAGATCCAAATAGGGATAAAAATGAGTAAGAGAAACAGCAGCTAAAACATTTGCTGGAACAAGTCGTATAACTGGACATGAGCTAAAGTATTAAAGATAGGTGGGTAGCTCATGGGCAGGAAAAGAAACAAATTCTCTGTGCTCATGAAGAGCTCTGTACTCCCCATGCACCCTGTCATCCTTTTTCTGTATCAGAAGGAGGTGTAACTTCTTTCTTTTGGTAGGAAATCCAGGTACACTGACAGGGTCTGGATATTTAAGAGGTTGGGACCGAGAGACACCACAAAGCTTGCAGACCAGTCTGGACATACTTAAAGAGGTGAGAAGGTGGCATAGGAAAGAGACTGCTGCCTTACAAAATGTGAGGTGAGCTCCGTGCTTTTGAAGCAGAACTCATATGGGTGTTCCTACCTGAAGGGTGTAAGATACAGAAAGCAAAGAACCGGCAAAGTTTGGTTTGGATTTTATACCTTAATTCTTTTTTGAGGCACCCTTTGTAAATTTGTTGCCAGCTCCATGTTAAGGCTTTTGAGAGACAGGCTTTCTTACATTTTCCAACTCTTCTATTCTCACTATTTATCAATCAAACTGTATGGCCTTGACAGTTTGAACTCTCAGTGAATTTATTGTTATTTATTTTAAAGAACGCCTTGAAAATTTTTATAATGAAAGAATAGATTAAAAAGGGAAGATGCAATTATTACTACTAAAGGAGTATCTGAGGTAAAGATACTAACTGATTTTTAACATCCCTCTGCTGAGTCTACCACTTAAGTTTTTTAGCCGGTATGTAATAAATATGGCTGCTTCAGGAAAATGCAGTGGAGGGAGAAATGGTTTAGGTGCTTCTGTCAACTGATCACCCTGTGCTTGTGGGGCTTCTCTTCCCTCTGAGAGCAATAGCTACTCCCCAGTGCTGTGGTTGCCTCTGAGCTTGCTCAGAATCCCTGTTGTGAATGCAGCCTCAGCCAGGAAGGTGAAGGGAAGGCTGACTTTCTCACTGTTGAACTTCTAATACAAATGTTGATCTCTACAATATGTAATACTGCTTTCAGTCAATAGACTATGATGTCTTAGGTCTCAATAATTACTCTCTCCTTGCCTAACAAGACTGGTATTTCTAAATGTCTGGTATATCCCATAGACAGGTGATCTGTGGCATGATAAAATCTTAAAGAGTTTGATCCAAACTTGTTGAAGGCAGTGGGATTTGTCTGTGGACTTCAGTGGTTTTTAAAGGGTCAGAAACAGATAAAGGACTTGGACCAGAGCATAAGTGTAACAGCTAATACTGCCTGCAGCAGCACAGCATTTTCACCACTACATTAAATCACCTTAAGACATTTAAAGAGGTCAAATTTTTCTTCCCCTCCCAAAACACTGAAAACATTCCAGTTGGCTATGCTAATCTTTTGCAATATTCTTGTTTCTGAAATACAGCATCGTGAACTACATAGAGGTGCAGAATGTTGTGAAACTTACGTATTTTAAATTTTGAAGCAAGGTTCACTCATGACATCATGTGTTAAGTTTCATCCCCCAGGGAAGGTGTGTGTGTGGTTTTTGTTTTGCTTCTTTTGGTTGGTTATTTTTTTCAAGTTGAGTTATTAGGCCCTGAAAAATGGAAGTGCTGATATAATCTGAAACAGTATTTCCTGAAGGGCCCTGTTAGAGCAGTATTCTAAAAGTCTAATAAGTCCCATTGTGAGAGTCATTTGTCATTTTATCCCTACAGGCAAATTTTTAAAGGTTAGTAAGGGCTATTTGTCAAAGTTAAATGCTGCTTCAAATTTTGTTTCCAAAAACCAGGCGTTTTTAAAATATTCCTAGTTTTCAGGTTATCTCAGTAAAAAAAAGTTTGGAATAGGGTAGATGGGGAAGAAAGTGTCTAAAGCGAATTGTTTATACACTAACTTAATTCTGAAGGACAAATTTTCTGTATGAAAGGTTTCAACTGAGCCTGCACAGTTTTGGTCTATGTGTAAAAATTCCCTGTGCCAATAGCCAATACTTGGAAAAATGCAGGTATTTTAAACAGGATTGGTTTAAAAGGGGAAACTACTGCATTAGTGTCTGAAAGTGTAGGAATCTTGTTGTTTGTTCTTCTCTAGATATGAATGATATCTTGAAATTCCAAATTGTTGTCAGGATTGTTTCAAGTGTTTATACTTGTTGATGGAAATTAGGCTTCCAGTCTAGTGAATTCCTTCTACTTAACTCTGACAGGATTTAGCAAAGTTTCAACACAGAAAGTATTTACAATAGTAGGAAAAAGGCTGGTACAAGAACGCTGCCTTTACAGTAGCAAAATTATTCATGATTATTGCTTTTTAACATGTTCTTTAAAGCATAATGGTATGAAAATGCTTACAAATGAAAATTTTATTCCACTTAACTATGGCATTGGCATTTTACAGGGAGTTGGGTAAGTCCTTTTAATTAGAGCAGTCTAGTGGGGGTTTTGTATTTTTCATCAAGTTACTAGTTATTTTTTCTGACAGTGCAAAACTGGAGAGTTTAGCTGAATTCATAATAAACATGTTGTAGGCTTACAGGATCTGATTTAAAGTAGCCCTTAGAGAAGTGAGAGTCCTTCTGTGTAGCTTGGTAATCAGACACCCCAATTGATAAAACAAATACTGAAATAAAAAAGGGAGTACTTATTTTCCTGATTTTTTAATCAGCAAATTCTTCCCTAAAGATGGATCAAATCCTCTTATTTAATTTATTCAGCATAAATGAATTAAATTGAAACCTGATTAGCCCACAGTTGGGAGAATCTCTCTGCAATGACTTGGAACACTTGCTAGGGATTAACCCCAAATCCCAATTCTTCTTCACTGCCTGTTCTAGTAGCATAATTTGTTCATGGTAAGATACTTTAGAGTCCTTCTTTTGGAGGTTACTGAAATACTTACGTGGCTTTAACCTTTTACCATGTAAGCGTTCTTAAATGCTTATAGGTTATGATTAGACTCAATTCATCAGCAAGAATTTTCTAAGAATCTGTGATTCAGTCTGTGATTCAGTATTTATGAAGTTGAGTGTATGAATTGCACTGAAGTATTATTATTTAACTCTAAGCAGTAGAAGAATTGCCGTGATTGTAAAGTAGTAATTCCATTAGCTTGCTGTCAAAGCTATGGCTGCGTCTTCTCTGCTAAAGACAAAAGCCCTTGTGAAAGTGCTTGCTCATTATCCTGAAATAATAGGATAATACTATGCAGTTAAGTATGAAAAGTTTTATTCTTACATCAACAATATGTTAATGATAAGCATAACATTAGCCTGTTGACAGACTGATTTCTTCAGAACAATCATTATGTCTAATACTTTTAGAAATTTTACAAAGAAGTTGCATTTTTAAGGCCAGATCATAGCCAAAAGGTGGCAGTATTTTATTCAATATTCATTTGCAAAACTGTATAAAAATGCATGTATTTATTGACACTTTGCTTCTAATACCAGATCAAACTGGATGATTGTATCCTAAAAATACTGTTGGTTTATGAAAAGGACTTACTTAAAATGAAAGTAAAAATTAAATTTCTTGCTTATACCTTAAAGTTTGCAAAAAAGAATCTAGTATATAAATTTTAATTATTAGGTGTTTAGTGTTTCACATGATACCTGCATTGTCACTAAAAGATGACTTTGGGGCCTGGGGATTTTTATGAAGTGCTTAGGAGCATTAGAACTTTTTCTGTAAGTGTTGGCAGAGTTTACTCATTTTACCTTCAAAAAGAAAGAAAGTAATCTCTACATGCTTTTAATATGAGCCAAAACTGCTGCATTAAAACCAATTTGTTTTATACACCCTAGAGATTGGTAATATTTTTCATAAAGTAAGTATGGGCTTTTTTGTGCTGAGACAACAATAACTTGAAGAATTGTTGAAATATTGCTTTTCCTGCCTGCCAAGTTGTTTAACTGTACATCAATGGTTTGTGTCAGAATAGATTGAGATTAAAGTTTGAGTGTTAGTGGGAGAGAATGCTTGCAAGTGCAATTCTGTTCAAGCAAATATTTCCATGTAAATTTTGATCCGTAGTTGCATCAGATGTAAATATGAATTGACTGTAGTTACGGAATGAGTTTAAGTCAAATAAAGTAAATAAATATTCTATTTAATGTATGAAATACTTTTAAAAATCACTTCTTGTCACAGTCTTTTAGAAATATTTAAGAATCATGGACCAATTCTCCAAATATTGGCCAGTCCAGCTTCCTGTTAATATTTTTCATCCTTTTTCTTTCAGTGTTGAAAAGTTTTGATAAATGTTATATGTGAAACGGAAGAAAACTTGATTCAGGGGGCAGAACATGGGAAATCCAATATAAATGGTACTGCTTTTTAATATGCTTCTATATTCACCTCCAGTAGAGTATAATTCACGCCTATCAATCTTTCATAATGTCAAGCAAAACATGGTACAGTTCCCAAGGGAACTGGAATTAATAAGCCTTTTGATACATCACTGACTTCTCTGTTTTGCCACTTTATTTTCTCCAATGGCCCACTCATGGAATCTCTGAGGGCAGTTTCTTTTGCCAAAAAAAAAGGATGAGACACATTTTTGTTCAGGAATCATTTTGGTGTTCTCACATGGACAGGAAGGTGATGTGAAATTTAATTCTTTATATAATCAAATAAGGCAGAGCATTGTATCAGTAGCACAAACTCAGGAAACACCATGAAGGTAAGAATGAAGGTGTTGGACAAACATAGTTGGATACCACAGATATAACTAAGAGACTGCTCAGAAGACCAAAATGGATGATGTTATTTTTTTACCAGCAAGTCATCAGATTTAAACAAAAAGTCCTAAGGAAGGACGAGTGTGCAAATGCTGATTTTGCTAATAATTTGTTTGCTGCTGGGCTCCAGTGTATGTGATCCATCTGCTTCTAGAGTTTATTTCCAAAGAGTATTTTAGAAAAGCTTACTTGTATAGAAAGGCCTAGAAATTTCCTGAAATTATTCTGGGAACAAATCCAGATAGTGAAAACTCTGGGATATATTCTTGTAATGGATGTTGAAAAGAACCTTTACTTATGGCAATGTGTTCCCAAGATATTGAATAGATATACCTAGAGGAGCGGAGGGAAATCTTGTCAGTGATGCGTCACAGTTTAAGCAAATTTGGTCAGGAAGCACAACACAACTACAACGATAATATTTTTTACATTACACTTCAAATGGTATGAGCACATCTCCATCTAAAAGCAATGGCATATGCTTTTAGTAAAGTGTAATTGTCCTAGTAGTCCTCATGTAGGTTAAATACACTTTACGCATTTGTAGTTACATAAGAGAGCAAGTGATGCTCACTGTTTTCTTTGTGTAATTAAACTAGCGGGAGGTTATGCATTAAGGTAAGTAGTAAATTTCTTTGTGATCATATGTAAATAGAGCTCTGGGTTTATGTTTTGTCTGCTAAGAGAAGGATGAGCTCCCTAAACAAAACAGAACAAGTAGGGGAAGGATTTGGAAGGTTTTTGTGTTCATGCACAGGAAGAGGTTTTGCATCTACTGAATGCAGGTGTGCTCTATACCATACATTTGCTGCTGTGGATGACCAGGGCCTATGCACTTGTTTCTAGGGGCTGCTTGTTCTGCTCTCTAGAGAGGCTGTGGTTTCCTGTTGAACTTCTGCCTTTGCCAACACCCTGTTTTGTCTTGATGCCAAATGCAGCAGTAGGTGGAATGGGAGAGACTGTGCGCATGGATGGCCATTCCTGAAGTGCATGTGTTGCATCATGTATTGCTCATCGGGTAAGGGTTATCCCTAAAACTTGCTGATATTTGAGTAAAAATATAACTGACTTGAAAATTTTTGTCCTCTGTGTTCCTCCAAGAAAAACTTGCGATGTGCAATAAATTAGCAGTTATTACAAAACTGTGTTGGTGTTTCTGTACTAGACCTTTTAGGAGCTAGATTCCCAGCAATGTTTCCAAGCTTCAGTTCTGATCAAACAGGCTTGTTTTACTTTAATAGTTTTAAACATTTAATTGGTGGGCAAAATTTGCCAAAATCTAGTTCATTACAGTTGTATGCCTCTACACAAGATTGCTTTTGGGGAATGAAGGCAGGGCAGGATGTAGGCTCTAGGAAATTTTGTGCCTCTTCGGAGTTTTGATATTATTTAACTTGGGCAATAAAACGCAAATCAGTCTACAAGGGAAATATAATTCATGTGAAACAGTGCCCAGCTCTCTTGGAAGTTATAGGGAGACTTCTCAGGGACAGAAATGGAGTAGGATACGCTGCACTCCCTCTGAAGACACTGTTAACTATGTCGTTGCTAAAGAGCATACAGACTGTGGCACTGATCCGGTGCTGTTTGTGTGCTCTGAAGTTGCTGTGAAATAGTAAAAATTGCAGTTTTTTCCTAACACTTTACTCAGGTCACACATTTTGAAGAAATACATTTGGTGAATGCCATCGTGCACTTAATATATGTTTTTCTGTAGAGGATTTGGGGACTTTGTTTTAATGGCTGCTTTTTATTATGCTGTATGCTTTATTACAGTATTTTAAATTTCCATTTTTCTACCTGAAATTTAGAATGTTTTCATGACATTTTTCTATTTTTGGAGAAATTCCCAGTTTTCCAATTTCAGTTGCACTGTACAAGGGATAAACAACTTGTTTGATTCATCACATTTTTACTTCAGGTATGTGTAGGAGAGACTTTGAAAGAGGATTTTTGTTTGCTGGAGCTTTAAACTGGCAGCCCATTGTGGAACCTTTTGAGGTGGGCTTCACTGGCTTTAGAGAATTTAAAATAGGGGAAGTCATGAGTTACTAAGATAGGAGTATTGTTAAAACTTAGGGCTACCTCCTTTTGCCTCCTAAGAGCATGATCTGGTAAAACCTTAGTGAAACTGCGTGGATGGACGGTTATTCTTGCATGCAACAGCCATTATGTCACATGTAGTAATTTCTGAGATCACATGCGAGTCAGTTTTTAACCTGGCTCACTAGAGAAGTAAGGCTTCTGCTGTCATGCCACAGGTGCTCCTGTTCATCCCTTTGTAACCTGCAGGTCAAATCATTTTAAGAGTAGGGTAGAGATCCCAGGAAGGAAAACCTTCTGCAGTAATTCCAGGGACTGAAGACAACCCCTGAACCTATTTGTTCATCTGCCAGAGAATGAGAGACTTTATTTTCAACAGGATTTCCTGGCAGCCAAGTAGAGCTACACTTAAATCAGATCATCAGGCATGTAAGTAGTGGCAAAAATGTAGAGCAATGTGTCTCTTGTCCAACAGGAAACAAAGACAAGTAGATAGGGAGGACATGAAGATATGATTGCAAAATGTGTGTGTGTGTTGAGGGGCAGGAGGGGCTGTTGGTGTTCAACCCTGAGATGCAAAGACAAAAACAGCTTTTTCTTTTCAAGAAATATTTGATCGCAGCTAATCAAGTGTAACAAACCTTAAACACTTATTAATAATTGCTATCTAATGTATCTACAGTTGAAAATGTACCTCTCTAGTCAGCCCTAGTGAAGCTGCATCTGGAGTATTATGTCCGGTTCTGGGCTCCTCATTACAGGAGAGACATGGAGCTCCTGGAGCTGATCCAGCTGAGGGCTACAAAGATGATGAAGAATCTTATGAGGAAAGGCTTAGGTACAGGGGACTGTTCAGCCTTGAGAAGAGGTGACTGAGAGGGGATGTCATAAATGTCTACGAGTACCTGAAGGGAGGGTGTCCAAGGATGGATCCAGGCTCTTCTCAGTGGAGCCAAGCAATAGGACAAGAGGCAATGGACAGAAACTGATGTACAGGAAGTTCCACCTGAATGTGACCGCACACTGAAACAGTGCCTTCTCTCCAACAGAGAGGTTGTGGCGTCTCCCTCAAGAGCCATCTGGACGTAATCCTATGCAATGTGCTCTAAGATGACCCTGCTTGAGCAGGGAGGTTGTACCAGAACCCTCTGGGTTCCCTTCCAACCTTACGCATTCTATGAATATATAGCCACACAAGGTAAAGAAGTTTAACATCTGAGAACATAGCACTGTTGGACAATTACTGTCAGTTTTGTGGACTTCTGTGCTGAGTCTCAGTCATCCTAAATTTATCTGAAATTATGAAAAAATCTAAATAGTAGAACTTTAAAATGTTGAAAATCCTCAGGGAAGAATACATCCTCTAAAAGGACAAGGCACATCCATATGGTTGATGAAGCTTAAAATACCTTACTTGATCTTTCTGGCAACCAGCCTATAATCAGTCTGCAACAAGACCTTTCTCTGTATCAGACTTTAGGAACTGCTGAACTCATGAGAAATATGAAAGTAGAAGTGAACTTGTTCATACTTCTTTTCCCATAGTGGTGAAGTAATGATCTAATACATAACTGAGGGGAAAGGTATGGGCAGTGCTGTTTGAAATCACGACCCCAAAGGCCTTGCTCTTTTGGGTTTAGGTCAAGACTATAGCAAAGATGGTGTTTTCTGTTCCCTTAAAAGGATGTCTGTGTTGCTAATGCAGGACCTTGGAGGCATGATTAGTTACTCAGAGGAAAATGCTTGTCCTCCAATTGGCAAAATATGTGTAGAAATCACAGCTGTTACTACAAATAAAATAAAAATGCATTCAATATCTGTAAACTCTGAGCTTGGACAAAAACTGTCTGGCTCTAGCTATTGCTGTTCGGGAAGTTAAAATTTCTTTTCATCTTTCTGTTGTTCTGTCCTGCCTAAGGATAAAAGGGTATAGATTTTGAAACGTTGGACTGTTTATGTAGGTACAATATTTAATGATATCCCTTAATGAAAATGTTTGAGCTGATTGACATAAATGTTGACATAAATGGAAGCAATATCTGTTTTTCATAGAAAAACCAATAGACTGGGTGCTTGCTTGAGAACAGAAACTCACATGAAAACACCCAAAGCAGAACATTTTGCAGGTAGTGGGGTTCCAGAGTTTACAATACACCTTAGCTGGCAGACTATAAAACACCAATGGGATGTCTTACAAGGTGTCTTCATATTTGCATGTGTGTTACTAGCTATGCTGTCCCTTCATAAGTCAGCATACTTCTAAGGCTTACAAACAGCACTGTAATTAAATACTGTTTGGGCAGGTCCTAAAACTGCAGGCTTGGAAGTAAGGGATGATTCAACAGGATGCCTTGTTAACAAGTCATCTCAGTTCATTAAAATAAAATTCCCTTTTCCAGGTTTTAATCATCAAAGTAGCTTGGAATACAATTCAGTGTATTTGTATTTTGGTTGCACTGCTCATAGCTCATATATCATCCTATTTACATTAGTTATGTTGAAATTAAAAGAGAGTTGTAGGATCTGGATCAAGATATTATCTGCCTTATTAATTGCGATGGAACTACTCACTGAACTGTTGTGAACAAGGCAGATTAATGCACATTTACATCCATGGGCTCAAATGTAATAGTTTTCATTGACAAAATGATACAAAGGAAAGTCCTGTTTCTGCAGATCTTTGCAATGTTGCAAACATGGAATATGTAACTTCAGGATATGTTAATTAAGGATTAAAATGATCCTGATGTATTTCAAGTCACGTAGAAATGAATTGTCTCGTACATTGAGAAAAGGGAGTGCAAAAGGAAATTAATACAGGAAATACTTTTTTTGCCCTGATCATGCTAGAAGTGTAATTCTGTGACCATACTTTTTTCATCATTTGATTGATTGATCAACTTTTCCTTTAATGTTTCTTAGATTCGATGTTGCCACTGAAAGCAAACATATTAAATAGAAATGTAGTGTGACAAATACAAATTGATTATAACAATCCAAACTGTTGATTTAGAAATTTACCGTTCTCCTTGTAGAACAACAGAAATATTTTGCATAGGAAGCTCTTGCCAGTATTGCAGAAATTCTTTCAGAGCTCAGAGGTAATGCAGTAGATCTAGATTTTAGGAGCATCAGAGAGATGAGCATCTTGTCTCCTAGAGAATTCCAGCAGTTTAGCACAAGGCTTAGAGCAGGTATCTTACAGAACCAACCTGAAGCATAATAGTAGAAAGAAGCATCTTGCAGATTTATTTTTCCTCTAGTTTTGAAAGCCCTTTGTCTTTACTTGTCACACGTGTTCAGAGGTGGCATATTTCTCCTTTTCGGGTCAGTATATATCCTGGAATAGGCTAATCTTCTCCAAAGCTGAATTCAAACCTGCCCTCTCCTCAGTGATTGTTGGAATGTGACTTTGAATTTAGGGCAAATTGCAAAATATCTCTTGCGTGCTTCAAGTAAAATGTACAACTTACCTGTGGAAATATGGAAGAGCAGTCGGATCAGGTTTCATCTTGCCTGTTCCTTCCAAGTTTTAAGTGTTCAAATCACCTTGGCCACTAATAAGGTTGTTGGCACAATCATCATGGTGGGTTTTAGCAACTTAAGAACACCAAATGACCGAATTTCAACAAAACCTCGGGACCTAAGCTTGGGAAGTAGTGGCCATCTCTGAAACCCTATTTAATGTGTCTCAGCATTCTGAGTTTGACACTATAAGCCTAACTTCTCTTAAAAGAGATAGATTTTTAGGCATGTCTTTTGTGATAATACCATTGAGCAAGGAGGAGAAAAATTTCACTGCAGGTGTATTCATGTTAAAGCAAATTTAGCTGTAACTTTGGTAATTTTTTCAATGGGACAAAAAGTCAAGTGACTGATCAGCTACTCCCATTGACTAATCTGTGAGATCTTTCTGCATGCCGATCAGAATTTTGCTGTTAAACTGGAGGAAGTAGTTCTTAGGAGCTTAGTTTTAGAATTATTCATGTCACAGAATGGTAACTGTGAATAATCAGTAGGTTGAGTAATTTAATTTACCTATGTGCAGAGAATGCATGTAAAAATTGTTTTAGCCATAACTGGGTTACTAAAGACATGAAGAATATGTGGCTGAAATGGCAGCTTTTAATAGTGTTTTCAAGTAAAATTATCTTATTTTCCCCTTCATTTTCATCTAGATTTTATTTTACATTGTATTGTTCAAAAGAGGCACCAATAATCATTCCAGTTTTTCTGCTATCATCCATGTGTCCCCTGTGGCTTGGTACTGCAGATCTTGATTGTTTTGAATGTTCCTCATGTCTGTACATCCATACAAGACTGTAATTGGAAAGAGAAAAATCTGTGATGCTGCCGTGAGTTGTTCCTAAAGGAAGAGCTGGAAAACCAAGCAGTTCTCCGGGGTCTTAGACTGCAAGTCTCATAATGCAGTCTGCCCAATGTACATAGCAAAATTGTGAACTTTGGTGAATTTTCATCATCTGCACTGAAAAAAGAAATATTTTTAGTGGTCCTGTAGGCAGTATGGATGGGAAGATTCATTACAATGTACTGTAACTAAGTCTCCGTGTTCCCTAAACTTGTCTTTGCATGGGTGGTTAAACATTGTTGTCAGAAGTCTGGCGTGGCTCACGAGCAGGATTCCTTCTGTCGTCCATCCATCAGTTGATAGCTCTTATGAGGGGCTGCCAGGAGAGAAGGAGCTCACTTGCTGTCTGTACAAAGCACGTTGGCCCTGGTGCCTGGCCCATGCAGGCAGACACGGGAGGAGTGTGCCTGTACAGGGAGCTCGGGTGGAGCCTTTCTGTCATCTTCTCAGTGACAGTTTCTGTGTTTTCACACAGCTTTCTGTCAAGCTTTAAAATCGAACCAACTTTTTGGAATTCAGAGCTTGCTCAACCCAGAAATAGGCTCCAATAACTTCTGAATGCCCTTTTAAACTGCTGGTGAAACCTTGACCATATTCCCATCAGTAGGAAGGTTTGAAGGCTGGAGGCCACCACTGATTTGACCAGGATTAGACTTTTGCTTTGTGGATCTGAGCTTGGCCTATAATTAAGTTTCCAATTCTTTTTAAAGAAGCTGAAAATGTGTGGTGCCCATTGACTTTCTGTAGGACCTCAATAGGATGTTCACATTTCAAAAGACAAAATTTTTTATCTGCTAACTTCTGATAAGAATTTAAGAGCAATTTTAGACTTTTATATTTGATCTTTTAGCTACTCCATTAACTTAAGGAAAGCAATAGTACCTGTCCTACCTGTAGCTACTACTAAGGTGAGCACATAGAAACCCCACATCATTGCACTGCAATCTAAGAATTTGCTGAAAGTGCAAATGTTCTCACTTGCTTACCAGCGAGCTGTCAGCTGGGATTTCCTTTATTTTGCTGTATTATTCCCTGTTTTCTCTTTTTGCTCTTGCTGTTAATAAAAAGCTCAATATAAAAATAAAACAGTGAAAATGAGAACTGATCTGTGAATGTGACATTCAAAACCTTTTTTTTGCCTTTCTTTTTAAAGAGAGGTAATATTTGCTGAATGTAATCAGTATGTATGGCTCTGTGGGTGTGCATACCAGCGCATGTTTTCGAGTCCTTTTGCAATAAACTACATGATCATACTTTAGCTTTTTTGATCCCAGAATCTTAACACCACCTTCCAGCCAGTGACCCTGTAATGAATGTTGCATTTACATTACCAAATCTCATCACCATATGTCCGTGAGTGCTGTGGGGCTCAGATCCGTTGAAGACTGCTGTAGTTAGGTCTGTGAAATAAAATACAACTCCTATTCTTAGGTGAGGTATTTCTGCAAAGATTATGTTTAACAGTATGGATGCCAAGGAGAAACTAATTTGAACTGGGTTTTTCATAAGGAAAATAGTTTGTTAAATACTGACAGAGAGACTAAGTAAACTGCCTGAGGTTTATTTTGTAAATATACATACAACAAACACAGGAAGATAGCTGTACAAGAGATTGTTACTAAATAACACGGTGCATTTTCTTCAAAAAAGCTATCTATGTGCTTTGAGGAGATAGTTAAGATTGTTTTTCCTCGGAGTGATTAATGACAAAGGGCACAGAACCAGACACCCAGGCTGACTTTGAGGATGAGTCATTCAGACACAATACCAAGTAAATCCAATTATTTTCATTGTACTTCTCTGAAGTGATGGTTTAGTATATAGCCCAACTGTGGCTGATTTTTGGTCTAGCATCCATAGTGTCATTTTTAACGCCTTATGGGTTTCCTTTCTGATATAGTGATATTTTTTTCATATCTTAAGAAGACTTAGTGAAGGAGATTTAAATTTATAAACAGTTTCATACTTTTATAAATTTCTGTATGTTACATATGCATATATGAATATGCAATATTACTTTACTTTATAATCATCACTTTGGGTCATTTGCTCCCCTGAAGAGAGATATGACAAAGAACTGTTTTTGTATATAGTTTATGAATTCTACTGAAAATGCTTAATTGTTCACTGTAAAAAATGCTTTTACTACAGGGTTATTTATTATATATTCACAAAGATTTTGACAAATGAAGTTTGAAAGGTTTCAGAGGATGACATTTTCACCATCATCTTTGGAAGACTCTTGATAATCAAAGAGAAACATCAGTATAAACTTTTTCCTTGATTCACAGCCTAATTTCAACTATTGTTATTTTAAACCGTATAAGGAAAGAAATTACTTGTTTCTAGTGCTCTTTTGTTCCTGCATCCATTCATGTATTCATCTAACAGCCCTCTAATAATTTCTGAACTGGCAGCCAATTTTAACCAAATTTGACTGAGGATTAGAGGTCCCAAAACTATTAAGGTCTTCCACACTTCATGAAAATTGATACTAAAGGAGAGAGACTCAAGTCAGTGCCCCACTGAGCAAAGCTCACTCACAGCTTGCCACAGGGAATCTGCTTAACTGATTGCAAGTTCGTGAAGTTAAAGAAATGTACATATACTGGTTACATCAAGCCTTAATTTTGTAGTGAACAACAGTATTGGGTTTTAAAGATTTTGTAACAAAAGTTTTTCTTGTGCTTTTTGCATTTGGCCCTCCCTTGACTTTTCATCTTGGCAACTGAATTTTTGCTTCTTCAGCAAGAAGCTGCAAACGGGTTTTTAAAAGTGCACTTGAATCAATGTCTACTGAAATTCAGACACTTTCAAAGCAGCAGCCTGTATGTCAGGCTCACAGTTCACGTGTTACTAGCAGCTCGTATTCTGTGAGTCGTTACAAGGAATCTGAGAAGTTATGGCTTGGTTCACTTCCATTTTAGATGGATCATTAAAACTTTTTTTATATGACTGATATGATTTGTTTCAGAGAGATTAATGAAATCCCTTCTGGTAATGTGATAGAGTAATTAAGGTTTGTTACTAGGATAAAATGTGTTGCTTTAGATATTTTCAACATAGTTTAATTTCCTTTCTTGCCAAAAACCACTCTTATTTTCACAGCATCTGCCACTTTTAATCTGTAAAAGTGCATGGCAGTGTAGCTGGGAGTACATCCTTACTCAGACTGCGGTTCCACTCATTTAGGATTAAAATTTTATTGTTAATTATAACGGTTTCAATCTAGATTAGTCCTCAGTGAGGATACAGACATAAATATTTGAATAAATCTCTGTACTAAGCCACTTATTCTGTCGAAGTTGAAATGTCTAAGAGGTCACCCAAGAGGCACCAGTCAAACATGATGGGTGCATGTGCCTATGTGCCACGGGAATGCAGTATTTCTCACCCTGTATTCACAGGCTTCCAGGCTGGTACCCTGGTAGCACAGGTGAAAATTTATAGCCACCTGGCACCAGAATCACTGTCCTGCCATCTTGCTTGGCTTGCTCGACTCTGACATATCACCTCTCTGTAGGAGACCTGTATAGGAGTTCCTCTTTACAGTCTTCGGGGTCAAGGGGCTACAGAAATAGTCCACTGACAATCATCTCTCTTGCTTCTCTGGGAAGCTGTGCTACCATTTCTGGAAGTGACTCCACTGTCTGTTCTTTGCACTGGTGCACTTGTTGATACAACCACCAAACACTTTTCACTTTTCTCCACTGACATCCCAGATCCAAGAAAGGCAGAGTCTGTCAGGCTCTCCTTGGTTAACTTCTCAGGTATCCAGGAGTTTCCTGTAAAGAAACTAAAATTTACCCAGTACATTCATGCTGTTAAATGTGCCTGCTGAAGGCTGTGATGCCTGGCCCATAGACCGTCTGGTGTAGGATGGTAACATCCATGTTTTACAGGGCTACTGTCCTCTGAAACAGACTGGTCACATCCATACTGTGTGAGTTTTCTGAGCTTCACAGGGCGGCCTTACAAGTTGCTATTTTTTACGTGTTTTCCCGATCAAAGTGTAACATGTGGGTTGTGTTTCAGTCATTTAGAGTGGAGATTTCATTGTATGAATCTTAAGGTATGTGCTGCAGGCTGTGGGGTGTGACTGAAAGGAATGTGGGTTTATTTGCAATAGTGTTGGGGGACTACACTGAGCAGGACCCACAGAGCGTAGGCTGGTCCGTGCTGTCTTTTGGGAAGAGCTGCTAGTGAGCTATCCACAGAGCTGCCCTCGTGCTTTGCTGTGAACAGAGCTAGCTGATTTCCTTCAAAGGAAAACTGGAGAGTGAGGTAGCCAGGTGACCTCTACCTGCAAGACTGTCAAGGAGCTAAGCACAATGTGGACATGTCCACTGAGATCCTGGTGTGGTGTAGTCCATCTGCTGAAAGATATGATGTCGTACTGGGGTATTGCAGGATACAGAGCAGAACATCCAGCTCCTACAGCAGTTTTCTGGAGTTGTTAGTGCTTCTAATGTAAATCACCAAGTTTCATCTGGTCTGAAAATTATGACCTTTGCTGTTTTCATGGCCTTGATCATGAGCCTACCCACAAGGAAAATAAGACTTACGGCAGCACAAGAAACTTAAAGAACATTTTCCTTAGCTTGATACAACTTTTTAATAATATTACTTTGCTTTATAATCATCACTTTGGATCATTTCACACTTTTTCCAATTTTTCAATTTGTAATACTTTACTGAACTGCCTTCAGTATTGATTTAAAACAAAACTCAGTTCATGTTTCTCACCATTGTTAATGAAACTATTGTTCTGGATGGTAAAAACAGGATTCATTTGGTATTTGGATGCTTCTGGATACTAAAATGTTTTTGGTCATCGCCAAGCACAGGACTCATGACTGAGCATCATAATAGGGTCGGAGTCATAAAGGACTAAAAGTAATGTCTGAATTCATACGTACTTCCTCGGAGCATTTCCAAAATTACGTCTTGAAGCTTTCTCAGCTGTAGGTGCATTAATCTGTCCTCACCATGGGAGTAGTGAGAACTGGGCACTTTTTCTAGGGCTTATTCTTTTATTTTGAAAAGAATACAGAAGGCATAGTTTATGAGCCTAAGTTATCTTTCCTCTTCTTCACAGTGTGTGCCAATTTTGATATTTCAGTGCAAATGAGGAGTGCACTTGGAAACGACACTCCCAGTTGTCCCTACTGACTGTTCTTTGCTTCTTGTTGTGGGATGGTTTTGGCACATATGTGCTAGATGCCTTTGGGTGAAACTAAATTGGAGTATAGACTCCCAGAGCACGTCCAATGGACTCCAGCCACAATAAAGTATTTAGTCTATGGGGCCAATCTATAGTTAGTCTAGAAGTCTCTAAAACAACCCCCAAGACAAAAGCAAGAAAAAAATCCTTTAAATGTGAGTACTGTGGATTTCAAGTACTCCACACTGAGTGTTCTGCTCTACCAATGCTGTCCTCTTGGTCTTCTGTGGATGTGGAAACCATGGCACACAATGCAGAAGCTACGTGCTTTTGAAGAAGAGAATGTCTTGGAATTATGAGAACAGCTTGCTGATTCTTACAGAGCAAGAATGTATAGGCACTATACTGTCTTGTGTTTAGTGTCTGGGTAACCACTACAGCACTGAACCTTGCCTAGACACATAGTTGCACGTTGCCCTTCACAACTAATTAAAATCCTCCTAATTAAAAGCCTTTTTGTGTAGGGGGAGGATGGGAAAAGCAGAGCGGTTTTCAGATGTACATTAGTTTGTTTTTACATTGATTTTACCTTTGTTTCAGAGGAGTTATTCTGGAGTTGCACTGTTTTAAACAATGGAAAAATTAAGGGCCATGACTTGCCGTCCCTATTTTATTTATGTGCCCAAAAATACCTTGGAGGTTATTCAAATAAATGCACTCCATTCCATTTACTTGAGTGTCTGATGGCTTAATCATGCAAATAAATGTGAGGATGATATTTATTTGACTGTCCGTCATGTGGTTTCTTTGACTGTACGGTAAAGCATACTTTCTTTTTCCCCAAAGAAAAAAATTAAATTAAATGCATAAAAACCCACCCCATGTTGTAATGCAACAGTTCAGATTTTAAACACACATAAGTCAGGACATTCAGACTTATGACTCCCTAGAGCTTGTAGCTCAGCCATGTTGTACATGTGGTATAGATTAAAACAGTGATTTCCTCTCCTTTCTGTACTCCTTTCTCTTCTGGGTCTTTTCCTCTTTTTCTTTTAGCTCTTTTATGGTATCTCTGCTGGAGCTCCTCCATGGAATGGGTGATACAGCAAAGGCCTGGATGACAGGCACGGGAGCGTGCAAGACTGGTACTGCTCGCAGCAGAAGAGCAGCACAGCAAGGAAAAGAGGGAGCCCAAGGACCACTTCTGGGGAGGCCAGTGCCTGCCTTCATGGGGATGGTCCTGCCTCCACTTCATACTCATCTCACGCTCACTATTCTGTGCTGTCCATATTGCAGCATTTTCCAAATATTTTCCTCCTCTCCCAGGCAACTAGCAAGATGACAAGAGGAAACAGCCTCAAGCAGTGCCAGGGGAGTCAGGTTGGACAGCAGGAAGAATTTTTTCACAGAAAAGGCTGTCAAGCATTGGAACGGACTGCACAAGGATGTGGTGGAGTCACCATCTCTGGAGGTGTTCAAGAAACAACTGGTTGTGGCACAGAGTGCTGTGGTCAAGTTGACAAAGTGGTGACTGGTCAAAGGTTGGAATCACAGAATCACAGAACATGCTGAGTTGGAAGGGACCCAGAAGGATCATCAAGTCTGACTCCCTGCACAGCACCATCCCCTAGAGTCACACCTTGTGCCTGACAGCATTGTCCAAACTCTTCTTGAACTCTGTCAGGCTTGGTGCTGTGACCACTTCCCTGGGGAGCTGTTCCAGTGCCCAACCACCCTCTGGGTGAAGAACCTTTTTCTAATATCCAGGCTAAACCTCCCCTGAAACAACTTCAGGCCATTCCCTTGAGTCCTGTGACTGGACACCACGGAGAGAGACCAGTGCCTGCCCCTCCCCTTCCCCTCAAGAGGAAGTTGTAACAGCAGTGATGTCTCCCCTCAGTCTCCTCCAGGCTGAACTGACCATGTGACCTCAGCCCCTCCTCATATGGCTTCCCCTCAAGGCCCTTCCACCATCCTTCTTGCCCTCCCTTGGACACTCTCTAATAGTTTTGTATCTGTCTTTTATTGTGGCACCCAAAACTGCCTCCAGCACTCGAGGTGAGGCCACCTCAGTGCGGAGCAGAGTGGGACAATCCCCTCCCTTGCCCAGTTGGTGATGCTGGGCCTGATGCCCCCAGGACACACTTGGCCCTCCTGGCTGCCAGGGCACTGCTGACTCATGGTCAACTTGCCATCAACCAGGACCCCCAGGGCCCTTTCCATGGCACTGCTTTTCAGTTTCATTCCCCAGTCTGTACATACAATCTTGAAGGTCTTTTTCAGCCTAAATGATTCTATGAAATAATACATCTTCTTCAACAAATGTGCACTTGTGTTGAATCTCTTCTTCAATGTGTTTTATTCATGCTGGTCTATGTTACGGGGGTGGCGGGGAGGAGGTGGTAGTAACTTAAGAACAAACCTGCAGGTCCTCATTCTGTGGATGTCACAGATATTCTGTGAATAAGAGAACCAGACAATGTGATAACATTTCTCCAGATCTGTATGTACTCTATATTGACAGACAATGAAGGATGGATGCTTCTCAGCATTCATATTGATAAAAATTATCACAAAAGAGTATGTGAGTTCCCACAATACTTATTTTCTGGATCTTACTCTTTTTCCGTGTTACTTTTTATATTCTGTATTCCTTCATAACCTGAATAAAATATTATATACTCTTTTATGTGGTTACCGTTTCTTTGCTGGTCTCATAAATAACTTGCAGTATTTTCTGACTTGGCATAGTAAAACTCCCAAAGTTCCTCAACAATATAAATTTCTGGAGACCGATAAGTGTAAATTGCCCTGAAGAGAATGCTGGTTTGTTTGCACTCCTCTAGGCCAAATCCTGTAATGGAAGAGCTCATCTGTCCAACTGCTTTATTTTTTACAAGTGCATATCATTATACCAGTCTCTGGATTTTCCAAAAAAAAAATACAATTATTTGAGACTGTCATTATTAGTAGTTCCTGCTTTTTCAATTCTATAAACATTGAGATAATTAAAATATTATTCGAAATCCTTTTGAAATAATAGTTTTGGTTTAGTTATTGTGTGTTAAGCACTTACTGTAGTTAAAATAAACACATTTCTTTTTCAATTTATACAAGCAGGATATTGTTTCCAAGCTCCTGAGGGCAGGGATTGTACTTTTCCTTGTATCTGCAAATTATTTATTGGAAGAGGGGCCCTATCCTCCTTACGGCTTCAGCATTAATACTAAGTGATGATCTTCATATGGAAAATATTGAATCTGAATACACAGAATTTTGTAAATACCAGCAACCTATTGTACAATCATGACAGCACTTTTCTTTTTCAGCTGCTCGTATTTCCCTCCTTGGTTTTTCTACATCTCTCTGTTTAACTGACTGGAGGAGAACAAAGCAGAAAAGCAAGAGCCTAAAGTTAATATCTGAAATGCAGTTGCTTGGAAAAATCTTTTTCTGGTTTTCTATGAGGTGGCTAAAGGATTTATGTCCTGGTATGCTGAGCGTGATGAGTACATGCACTGCTAACTTAGGGAGGAATTCTGTCTCAGGTCTAAATCTTCCGTCTGCTTCACGGACCAGTCTCCACAATGTGCCTGCCATGATCACCCATCTTCCCTTGGGAACAATGTTCCCGATGTTATGGGGCTGCCGTGCTTGTGGCAGAGCTGTTTTTTGGCTGCCCTAATCTAGCCAGCTGCATGCACAGGTCAGTCACGGTTAGCTCTGGAGCTGGTACTCCTCCTTCTCGTGGCTTCAGGTTACTGGGTTCGGTTTTACCGCCTTTCCAAAGATGGCTCTTTCCTCAGGCACATAAGAAAAGATCATCCAGACTCAAAGTCCGTACCGTGCTGCTTCTCACTGTGATCGTGTGGCAGTATCAGGAATAGACTGGCTGCTAGTTAGCAATACCAGTCAGACAATAAATGGGGCACTGAACTGTCTGTGATCCGTGTGCTGCAGCTGTCTCTACACAGGGACTTCGTGTTGGTGCTGTGCTAGGAACTTTCCCGATGAACTCTGCCTGTTCCTGCAGGTTGATAGCTTCATCCTTTGCAAAATTCTTGCTTACTTGGTACATGGAGCTGAAATCTGAGGAAGGTTGAAGAAGTCCAAGAAATAAAAGCAGACGCAAAGGAATTGGTTTGGATATGTGGTTTTAGTCAGTGTTGCCAGTTTAGTTTCTATTTTACAACAAGCTTTAACATTGGATAAATGTTGTATTTTTAGAAAAAGAAAATACTTGCTAGTACAAAAGAAAGTATTCCAAGATTTAGTAGGAATTATACTACCTTTTCTTCCTTGGTCTGAAGAAAGAAATAAACTAAACTGATTCAGGCCTGGTTTTGATAAAATAAGAGGAGAAATTCAGGGCAATCACAAAATGGGAGAAAGTAAAAGATATTATGAAAAAGTATTGGATGGAGCAGCAGTCATTGCCAGCACTATACTATAATTGAGTGTGCTAGGTTATGGGGTTTGTTTTTAATGAAATGCTGTAAAAACCAGTACCTTTTGTTCCTGGTTAAATATTTACAGATTATATTTGGAAGCTGCTATGAGAGTTAAATTAAAAGATCCTACTATTTTGTATCTTGTATGTTTGCATGAACCATATCAGTTAACATTTAATAAGGTTTGCTATCAAGAGAACCACAAACTGTTTAAATTCTTAACATCTGCAGCTTTGTTAGGTTTTCAGGGGTTACATGTCTGAGTAGATTTGTTCAAGTCAAATAAGGAATTATGGAAACAATTAAATTTCTTCCATATTTTCATTTCAGTGACAGGCTTCCAGTCCAGCTTTACAATATGGTATTTCTTTGCATATAGCTAAAACAAGATATTCCACAGGAACAGAAAATTTGCCCTTTTTCTTATCACCACAAGCATATGATATCTGCCATCAGCAGTTGGGAAAGTTTCCATTAAAATAAATATCAGAGAAATAAATATTTCAAAACACTTTTAAACTAAGTCCCAGTAGGTGTATATTGCATGAGCACACACCAGTTTAGCTTGGGGTTTTATTGATTTTCATTTTTTTCATTCACTGTGGTAAGCCTGCCTTAGATTGTTTGTTTAAATATGTTCACATATTTACACAAAACTGCTCCAGTTATGCACAACATGCCTGCCATTAAAAGTTACATGTTGGATTCATACTGGCTTATGAAAGATGAAATAAGAGCAACACGTTTCAACCTGCAAATTGTTGTCAAAGATGCATTTTTAAAGGGTTCCCATTGACTGCTTCTTTGTGAACTATTATAAAATGTGAGGCTGTTATGTGAGGCTGCTGTCCCGCAGCAAGGATCTAGCTGGCAACCGAGGCTATTTTCAAAAGCAGTAAAAGACATGCATGATAGGAAAAGATGTTTAATAGTTCACCACGTCCTTTCAGCTTCTAATGAAAAATTGTTCAATACAGTGTATTTTCCATTACTTTGCCCTGTCCACTTTTTAATAACCCATGGGATATGGTCCTCTATACTTTCCTGATGAAGTCTACTCTTATCCACATCTAGTTACCACAATCTTTTGTGAGACTGTATATCCTCCTAAGAGAATCCCTCTTTTCTCTGTTACATGCTCTTGTAGTGCCCTTCACAACTTTTCCCAGTGGCAGAGATTCTGAGTGCTCGCCACTGCCATGACATAAGAAGAATTTACATTACTCTAATCTGCCTAAGAGGAACTAGTCCTTTGTAGGCTGTGTAGGATCCAGCTGGAACCGGTTAAACTTTTTTAGAGCTTCATTTTTACACCCAGATCAGATCAGCTAGGGAAAGGGGGACGTTTGTCCTCTTTTTCCTCTCATTAGCACAGGGCAGCATACTTGAAATGTGTCAGACAAATCAAGAATATTTTAACTCCTTTGTCTATTACAGCTTCATCCTAATCATTGTCCTTCTATCTGTCAGCCTCTACAGAAAAAAATGCACTATCCATTGCCATGATCCACATGGGAGAACTATGCTGCCTGAGCAGTGAAGAGAGAAAACCAGAAAAGAAAACTAGACTTGATTTGGGGCAAGCTGTCAATATTTTTAATACTGGTATATTATTAGTGTGTGTTGTAAAAGTGCACATTTCCAGAGTCAGTCAGCTCTTGGATATGGGATTTACAGCAATGTGTGGAATGGCAGAAATGTATTCCTGTGCACACCTGTCTTGCACATTGAATGGCTGACTTGGACATCCATTATAAAATGAATTCCTTCCAGTAGATTTCTCCAGCTGTCCTTGTGCTACAGAACTAGTCTATAAGATAGAATATAGGACTATTGGCTATAAAGTAACATCTATGACTAATCTGTAAGATAATGTAATCCAGAATCACAGAATCACTAGGTTGGAAGAGACCTTCAAGATCATCGAGTCCAACCCATACCCAAACCTCAACTAAACCATAGCATTAAGCACCACATCCAATCTCTTTTTGAACACATCCAGGGATGGTGATTCCACCACCTCCCTGGGTAGACCATTCCAGTATGGTTGTAAGTGATTTCCAGACCACCACAGGAGTCATAATGCATGGTCAGACTACAAACCTGTCCAATCTACTTAATCATTAACTTCAACATCACTGTCTTAGAATTAGTGTGAACTTCCATCTCAGCCTTTACAGAATCATGGAATCGCCTGGGTTGGAAGGGATCTTAAAGACCATCTAATTCCACCCCCTTCTGTGGGCATGGACACCTTTCACTAGACCAGGTTTCTCAGAGCTCCATCCAGCCTGGTCTTGAATAATTCCAGGGATGGGACATCCGCAGCTTCTCTGAGCAACCTGTTCCAGTGCCTCATCGCCCTCACAGTAGAGACTTTTTCCTGATACCTAATCCAAACATACTCCCTTTCAGTTTGAAGCCATTCTCCTTGTCCTGTCACTACATGTTCTTGAGAAAACTCCCTCTCCAACCTTCTTGTAGGCTCTCTTCAGGTACTGGAAGGCTGCAAGTAGGTGACCCCAAAGCCTTCTTTTTTCCAGACTGAACAAGCCCAATGCTCTCAGCCTTTCATCATAGGAGAGGTGCTCCATCCCTCTAATCAACTTGGTGGCCTGCTCTGGACTTGTTCTGACAGGTCCCTGTCTTCCTTATGCTGAGGTGCCAGAACTGGATGCAGTTCTACAGGTGGGCTCTCCAGGTGGGAGGACAGAGTAGAGGAGCAGAATCCCCTCCCTTGCCCTGCTGCCCATGCTACTTTTGATGCAGCCCGGGATATGTTTGGCTTTCTGTGTTGCAAGTTCACATTGCTGGGTCATGTCCATCCTCTCATCTGCCAGCACCCCCAGGTCCTTCCCAGCAGGGCTGCTCTCAATCTGTTCATCTCCCACCCTGGATTGACACCAGGGGTTGCCCCAAGCCAGGTGCAGCACCAGCATTTACTATTGAACCTCATGAGAATCCCATGGGCCACTTCTGGATCTTGTCCAGGTGCCTCTGGATGGATCCCATCCTTCAGGTGTGTCACTCACAGGTGTGTCAACTTGGTGTCTTCTCCAAATTTGATGAGGGTGCACTCCATCCTTTATGTCATTAATGAAGATATTTAATAACACTCGTCCCAGTACTGAACCCTGAAGGACACCATTTGCTACTGATGTCTGTCAGGACTCTGAGACACTGACCACTACCCTCTGGATGTGACTGTCCAACAACTTACTCATCTAACAGTCCACCCAACAAATCCATCTCTCTCCAATTTAGCGAGAAGGATGTCGAGGGGCTCTGTATCAAAGGCTTTACAGGAGTCCAGATAAATGCCTTGTGGTTGGCATGAAAATCTAAGAACTATCAAAATATAAGGGCAGCTGTCTCTCCAGTTTTTCACTGGTTTGAAAACTACTGATAATCCTAAAATAAGTTAAGGTCTGCTCAGTAAGCTCAGACAGTAGGAGGTTATTATTCTGTATGTTTGAGAACGTGCCAGTTTGAACATTTTTTGGAAGATGGAGAAACTCAAAAGGTCTCATCCCTTTGTTCCTGCTGTTGAACCTGACATGCATGATCCAGCACAAGGAAACAGCTGGAGGACGGTTGGGTTGGGTCGTTTCTCTTTGGCCTGGAAACATGCAGAGGCACATCCTGCTTCAAACTGTCAAGTGAGAGTTTTGCTCCAGAGGGAAACATATCTGAATTAAAACATACTTGCTCCCACCTGTACAAAATATTTTTTTTTTTCCAAGTGGAGCTTATTCTATCCCCCTGGGTAGTTCTCTGTCAATCCTTCTTTGTGCCAAGTGGAGGGCAAAGATGAAATACAGACTGCTAGCAGCAGAGCTGAAGAATATTACCTGCGTAACTGAAACAAACAGCAATCTCAGCTCTGGAGACACTGTTTCAAAACTGGTATAATAACAATGACTGTCGCATACCCTTGATGGAAGGACTTTACCATCACCAAGAAAGGCTGTAGAGGAGCTGCTGAAGCCAATTGGAGGGACCCTCTGTGCAGCCTCTGCAGCTCAAGGGCAGCACACTGTCAGGGCATTAGGGCTCCTCCCAGTCCTCAGCAGCAAATGTGAACAGGTTAAAAGAGCTTTATATGCCATTTTTAGCCTAAAAGATCTTTTCTGCTTTTTTTTTCCTCAGAGTTCCCACTGAAATTCAGCAGTTTTGGGTGTCCCCATGGTGCCTCCTCCAGCCATGGAGCTGCCTTGTGAGTGGAGCTGCACCTCAGGCTCCTTTGTCTGCTTCAGCAATTGAGAGCTGTTGCTTTGCTTCAGCATGATGGAGTGGGGTTTTGTAATGAAACCAGCCCTGACGGGTCAGAGGAACATTTGGCATACATTCCCTATTTCTAAGTTTTCCACTCCTTTTGTGCACAATTAAGTGGTGATCAAAATCAAAGCTAATTTAGTAATGTTTAAGGTAAGTTGCTCCAAACCCAATTACAATTAAGGGGAGTTTTCTATTGATTTTGTTAACTTATATTGTTCTGGAGGAATACTTTGCCAACAGCTCAGATTAAAGTGGCAGATAGAAGAATATAAACTTGCTATTTTTTCTGAAGTCTTGGGGAAGGAGGAGGCCAGTATGTCTGTATGAAGTATTTGAGCCTCTTACAGTCCCTCCCTGTCCCCTCAAATTAACTTTGCTTCCTGCCAGTCTTGCCTTAGGTTCCAGGTGTAGGTGGCCTTGGGACTCAAAGCAACAGTAGAAGGGCCAAACCTTAACATGATTGCTATTTTCTCCACTAACAGAATGCAGACTTCCTAACCTTTTTTAAAAACCCTTTGTCAGGCCACATACTTTTGAAACGAAGTTCAGATGAGGCATTTATCAACATGCATAGTGATCAGTTAGGAGGAATATAGTTCAACTGTGGTCCTTAATCAGATTATCTCTTATATCAGTACAATTCCCAGACTAATTACCAGATGTGGGAAGGAGTCATTCTCTTTCTACATGCAAATTTAACTCACAAAAATTTCTTGGAGCTAAGAAGAGAGGTGCAGAAAAGCAGAGTTTCCATCATTCTGCAGTAACGCTAAGAGTCAGAGAAATTTGTAGTAGTCTTTAAACTTCAGGAGAAATTAAATTTCCAGAAAGTTGGGTTTAAGGCCAGGGTGGGGTGTTTGAGCAGAAGTTTTAAATGAAGAAAGTATCATAAGTAGTTGGCTATATATCAAAAATTACTTTTATTATAGAATAATGAGTAATAAATTGATTTTTTTTTTTTTTTAGCACATGTAGTACTATTATAGTTATATACTTGTAAGGCAAATTTCCTTTTTTTCAACTGAAATAGCTGACTTCACTTGGTTGTGTTTCAGCCTTTCTTCTTCTTCTTCTTCACCTACGCTCCTGTCTGGCATACTTTTTGCCTATAGGATTTCCAGTCCTGTTCAGGGTTCTGCAGTTATCAGGAGTTGATGTTGGAGACAAATTATTATTACATTGGCAACATTTATGTGTTTTTTTAGAAGACCTAAAGAAATTTGAAAGAGCTCCTAATAAAATTGTTAAGGTTTTTGTTTGTTTGTTTGCTTGTTTCTCCAACAAATACAACCCAAAGAAACAGAAGTATTTCTGCAAATGAGGATTTTGTATATGATAGACATAGAAATGAGGTAAGGCTTTTGGCTTGCCAACTGCTTTGAGTTATTCCTATCAATCCACCTACCTAATCCATTAAAATCTTTTCCTTGAATTTAAAACACTGGAAATTGGATTAAGTTCCTGTGGCCAGACTCTTCTCATTACAAAAGAAATGGTCTTGAAGCAAAGCCTTACCTCTGTATATGACTCCCCAGGATCCAGATCAGGACAGCATGGCTCATCTCAGCTCAGGAGGGATTCAAAACTGTCTTTTTGATTTTCCTTCTTAACAGTGAAGTGGGGACTAGAGGCTGAGGTGTGCCTGTAGTGCAGCCCTGGATTCCAGCACACACACACTGTGGTCTTGTTTAGATGGTTTATTCTCAGGGCTTAATTGAGAGATGGCACCACAGAGCAAGTATTGCTCTGAAGAAAGCTCTAATTGTACTACTATCAGAAACTGGGTGTTCTTTGAAATATCTCCCAACCCTAAAAAAGTTAAGTTTTCCTTTCTTTCTTTGTCTTTTCCTTTTTTTGGGAGGATATTTCCCCCCAGATACCTGATAAAAAGTGATGATTACAATAAGAGAAATTTAAGAGGTTTTCCCTATCTAGGGTCAGTGGTGACATCCCCATAAATCATGGGTAACCCTAACACAGTCTTAAAGAGGCTTAGTTGTCATACATAGGTACGACTGTTCCCATCATATTTATCTTTCACTCCACAGCTTATAGAAACCAAATATCTGTCATCAACAATTATTAATCATCCATTTACCCTACTGAGACATCTAATAAAGCATCAAACACAGAGCTGGAACACTAGAGAGAAGGAGAGAAAATGTAATCCAAATTTTCAAAAGTACAGGGAAGAAAAATCTCATGTAACATCTGTGCACCACATGTTCATAAATTACAGCGGGGCCTGTGAACATTTCTTCTCTCATCTATATGTCATGCAGATTTAATAGTTCATAATTTCACAAAAAAACAACATTATTATGCATCATGCTTAAAAGAAGGTGTGATCAGCTCTCCAGCAGCACTGCTGCAATCTGCTCTCCACTGAAGACAAGCTGCTGTGCTTCAGCGTCTCATGGTGCCTCAGCCTTCGCATGCAAGGCCCCTTCTTCCTGGCAAGACTGAGGGGAAGCACCACTGAATTGCACCTCAGGAGGCTGGGCCCAAGTGTGAAAACCTGTGACTCTCCAAGGAAATTAATCTTTTGTGCTCAGACCACCAAAAAATGCTGTTGGAATGTGGGACCTTGCTCAGAAACATGTCTCACTCAGAACACACCTTTCCATCAGCAGTGCATTATAGAAGAGGACTTTTTTAGCTTGAATGAAAAAAAAATGAAGAAAATGTTACACACTCAAGGTATTTTACAAGTTTTTTACCCAATGCTTTATTGCAGGTGTTAATCTAAATATGTGTGCTTCCATCTACTGAACTGAGGCAAGCCAACGGTGTACAAAGGAATACACAGTAAACCAGGTTTGCTGCTGCCTTTTATTTCTGGTGAAATGTATCCATCTCTGCATTAAATCTGTGTGCATCATTAAATCCCAGCTTTTGGGCTGACTCTGCACACCCACAAGAAGAATCCAAGTATTGTGTCTTGTAAACATTTATTCCAAGATGTGGGGGTTTAGATGCAGAGCTAGGAGCAGAAAAGTGAAAGAGAGAGACAAATCTGATGAAAGGCAATTGTGCTTTTATATTATCTCCAATTCTAAAAACAACCTTCTTCCCCACCAAAATGATGACAACTTAAAGAAGAGGTAGAACTTAAAATATGCAAGTGTTTTCCCCACATAGATATGGTTAACTAGCAATAAAGAAATGGGAGACTACAAGCATTCCAGGGGTAGTGTGCTAAGCACACTGGCAAGTTTGACTCTTTACAGCCTAAAATATCTAAACCTAATTTAGTTGTAATATACAACAGTGTTCAAGAAAATTCAGCTTTGAAACTCTTTTCAACTTGAGAAATTTCCATCATTTCTCTTTTTCGGCAGATGATTGTTCTGATTTAGAAAACAATATAAAAGATGTAAGAGGCTGCAAACCCAATTTAAAGCATTTCAGATTGTTATCCCAAAGAGAGAAAAAAGGCACTGTCTTCCTCTGCTGAAGTCTTCATTTAGCAAAGTGCTTAAGCACAAGCTTATGGAATGATTTAAGTAGAAGTTGTGTCAAATTTGGTAGGAATTTTTGTTGCAGTTATCAAATCCTAGCAGGGGATTGATTTCTATGTAATCAAATTACTTCGTTAAATCACAGCCTCATATTTCTCTTTGGAACTCTTGAGACAGCTACTGAATTTAACAAAAGGCCATTAACTGCAGTGCAGGGCAGGCAGTGCCTTGCTGGCTCAAAAATTACTTTCCTGGCTGATTTTCCAAAGGAGTTCTGAACCTGCCAGGGAATTTAACTGGATATTGCATGCAATGAACTGTCAAAGCAAGCAAAACCTGTGATCTGCACAGGGGCCACCAGCCAATGGAATGACTCCCTCAAACCAGGTTAAAACAGGAGGCAGATGTTGGAACCAACTTGTTGGGAATTGTCTTTATCTGCAGCTGCACAGAGGAATACTTCCAGTTGCTCCAAATGCACATGCAGAAAGCATTTTTTGTATAGGAATTTAAAAAAACCTGTGAGGCCAGAATGCCTTAGCAGGCCAAATTTCAGGTTTAAAGGTCACTACAACTGTCAGACCAAATATTAATATTTTTGATTTGTCTTTTTGTTTTTCAGAGATGGAAAAGACAGTGGCCATGTTTCCATAATGAGCAAAGTGAGATTGTAGCATTCCTGTTTTCCCAGCAGAAGCCATTTTCCTGTCTTTCTTTCCACTGTACTGTTGGCATGTGAGCTGGGATGCTGCTGTCTCCTCACTCTCCAAAGGCTCCATCCTGGGAGATGTCCTGTGAGTCTGCAAAAATAAACCAATTGGATTTTTATCCTAGGAAAATGCAGAGGAGAGATCAGCTCTGTGGTGAGCATGAAGAACTTCTGACTCATGCCTAATTTGATCTTATCTAAAGCTTACTGAGTTTAGGAGAAGAATCCTAAGCATATGATGCCAGGAGATCTGTAGGACAGGAACTGTCTGTTCAGGAAACTGATTTCAAATAGGAAACAGAAGCTCGTTGGTACAACTGCACTGGAGATTAAACAGGTGGGAAAATACACACGTTCCTGGATGTGGCTTTGTTCCCAGTTTAACTCCAGGTGCAAGGAGGAGTTCTGTAGTTGGTGACTGACTGCAGCCCAGACAATTCCTGCTGTTGCTGGACAGCCCAGCCCTCCTGTCAGCATCAGGAGAAGGATGTAGCCAGAACGGATTTACCATAGAGGAGATGATATATGTATGGGTAAAACCCACAGCAATTCAGCTGTTCTGATTTTGTTGGTGGAGGACTGTGACAGTGCATTTTGCATGGATAAGGTATTTTACATGGAAAACCCTAAGCAGAGCTTGTGTGGAGCACAGACTCACTGAAATGCTGTGAGCTGCCTGTAAAAAGGAGCTCTGAATGTCATTTCAAATATTGCCCACCGTGTAACTCCAGAGAAGTTCATACCTCTTACTGCTGATGTGTCACAAGGTGGCATTGACTCAAAACCAGTCTGAATTGCTCTGTGTCCTGCAGCTGCAAGTCCAGCCAGGAGAACATGCTGGCTCCTGGGATGCGCTGTGCTGGAAGGCTTGGCGTGAGACTGAAAGATTGCAGATGCAATCACGAGTGGGCAGGTCACAAAGTAGGGTGAGAGAAGCATTTAGTCCACTTCTTAAAAAGATAAAATGGTTCTCTGCAGCCACGGAAATGAAACGAGGATCAGATTAATACCTGAACACTTGTATACTAAGTTAAATGCACAAAAAAAAAAATCAATGTTTCATCACACCTCTGTAAGATGAGACACGGAGATGAGTGAATGGCACTAAAGGTCTCTGTACCGCAGTGGGGTGGAATCCAAAGTTCCATCCATTGAAAGTTAGAGCTTTAATTTTGCAGCAGTAGAAACAAGAATTCTGGAATCTCAGGATGGAATCTTGAGTTGTCATTGTACTCCAAACAGGTAAAAAGATTTTCCTGGGCCGGGGGGGGGGGGTGAAATCTGTGTTTCTGTATCTCTCACAAGCCTCAGAAATTCCAGATTCTATAATTTAGGAAAAAAGTTGTATGAAGTTGGAATATCTCCTTCAGTTTTATGCTACAGTATTTTTCATTTTAATGTATTTTATCATTTTATACAATTTTGCAAGAAGTAAAAGTGAATAATTTAAATTTACGGGAATTCATATTTCCAGATAAATAGTAAAGGAGAAGTAAATGTTTCTGTCTCCGAATTCTGGGACTAATAAGTAAGCTTATTTCCTGGTTACTACCTATGCAAGTGAGTAGGAAGTTTTCACCAAATTTTTTTTTATTAAAATGTTGCTTTGGATTATCCTGAAATACTTCCTTTAAGTTTCATTGTGATAAAAAGGATATTGAAGGTATTGTAAAATTTAATGTAAATTATGACGATAAGTCTTGCATTGTATTATATTAATTTCAATTTTTCTAAAATTTTTATTTTTGCTTTATTTATGTATAGCAATCATAATATGCATTATGCAAATGCAATATCCATATGTCCATTTCATTATCAAACACAAGGTCTTTTGGCTTAAGAAGCAAACAAAAGATGTTTCAGTGAAAACTTTATGTAAACTTGACGATGATATCTTTAAGAATTCTGAAAATGTAAAGTAACTCTTCTGCTTTTAATAAGCCTTGATAAAATAATGTAAAATAAAATACCAAATAAACATCACAAAATACTATCTTGAAACCCTCTAAATGACAGCTTTCTAGCATAAAAGTAACTGATTTATAATTACAGGTTTTGTGGATATTTGTCCAATTGAGTTTTTCTCAGGTATGCTGGTGTCAGCAAAAGAGCATTTACTTTTGTGTGAGTTTTAATAGATGAATTCATTTTTGAAATTCTAAATAGAAATTGGGAAATAAAAGTGCTTTTTCCTCCATCTTGTGAGGCAGTTTAGAAAAGGTTAACTTACCTCTGTCACTTGTGAATTAACCATTTGATCTTCCCAACAAAGCAACTGCAGCACTACCAAATTTGACATTGCTGCGTGTTGAGTGAGGATTTGGGGTTTAGAAGAATCACTAGAAGGGGCTGTGGTGCTGGGAGAAACGTGTTTTCCCAGAACACAAACCTTTTACTTGAGAAAGTGAAACACCTGAAAAAAAATAAAACTCGAGAATTTGCAGACATCTGAGGCTTCACCTGACTTTACTGTTCATCCTGCATTTTTTGTCTTTACTTTTTTTTAGATATCCATGGGCACACACATCAGAGGGGTGAAAGGAATCCCATGGAGAAGGCAGGATGGCAAGAGGTTCTCTTGAGCCCCTGGCTGTTCAGCACAAAAATTCCCAAACAGGCCAGGATTTCTCCAGGAGATGATTTTCTTCCATTAATTTTTGCAGCAAATAAGGGAGTTGAAGAACAGGGAAGTACTTGGCAGAAGACGCATGGCTATGGTGCCAGGTACAGAAAGCAATCTGTAACTTTGTTATGACTTTTCTCTTATTTTTTAGTTTTGTCCAGAGAATTAGTTAATGAAGGAACAGCAAATAGGTGTGAGAGAAAGAAAAGCAGAAAGAGGCCACACCTAACATCACAGAGTAAGACTTTTTTCTTACTGATATTTCAAGTTGGATCCTCAAATCCTTGTTCCAGACATTCATTTTGTGGCAAATAACTGTATCAGGGAAGAAAGATATATGTGACTATAATGTGCAGGCTGATGACTGTGCATAGCTGATGCAAAAAAGGATTCTGGATCTTGAGGTCTACCAAAGCAGTTGAGTTTTATTACAATATGTTTTTTTGGTTCATTTGTTCAAGAGGAGAACATATATTAAATATGACGATTGTATATATACATATATAGGAAAATAATGGTTTTATTAGTTAAGAAAGCAAGAATAATACGTAGAGCCCTAGTATTCCTTTAATCTGGTTATCCAGTGCTAGTGTAATACATCTTTCTTTAACTAGGCTTCTAAATGAATGAAAGTCCCAATAAATTACTGAGGCCCTTCTGCCCACTTTGTAAAGGTTATGTCATGCAACAAAGATTAAAAATAATATGTAGTTCAGGTGGACTACATAATTCTAAATTTTAACGAATTAAATGACTAGCCTTGTTCATGTAAATTGTATCATAAATTGACTTATTACTCCTAAGACAAAAATTAATTCAAAATAATTTCATAGCATTTTCTCTGTAGAAAATTGCTGTCAGGGAAAAAGGCTGAGTTAACTGAATAAATAAAATACCTATAATCCTTAAAATAAAATACATTAATTAAAGATATCTTCATATTGATCTGCTGCCAGTCATGCTGACTTACTTATTTTTGTCTAAAGTATAGGTTTTAAAGCCATCAGCTGACATTATTTTTCTTTATCGTAGGGTTGGGTAGGACTGTGTTCATTTACTATATGTGAATATTAAATACTTAGTTTGAATGCACTAATAAAAGCTGTAAAAGCCTTCCAGATTACCCAGCTTTCAAAAATTCCCATTTCTTGTTAGGGATGTGGCAAAGCACTGTTTTAATTAATAGCCGTGAATGATTTTTTTGGCATGACAAGGTTTTAACAGAAAAATGAATGAGTAGAAACTTCGAATAAATCTTTCAGTAATTAAATTTTTTACATTTAATGTTTCATACAAATTTGATGTTGGACAACAGCTCTGCCCCATACTGCCTCTGTGCCTGGTTCCTGTTGCTGCAGCATAACTACCAGACACCAAACTGTGGAGCTACCAGATGCTGTCTAACCTGTTTAGGAGAGGTGAGGTGATTCACATGCTTTCACAAGTCCCTCCAAAAGGTAATTAAAGAGGCTTTCCATCCCTGGCACAAACAGAGGCAGGTGTCACAGGGTCTTTCTCGTGGCTCCAGGAATGATCCAGGGATTTTCCCTTGCAGGCATTCATGGTGGGGGCAGAGATTTGAGAGTTGTGTGGGAAGAAGGTGCCAGCCTGGCTCCTGAGCTTGGTTCCACACCAAGGGGCAGGTGAGGCACAGACTCTTCCTTCCAGCAGTGCCCTGTGGCAGCACATCCCTGTGCCTGGGTGTGCAGGAAGATGTGGGAGGGAACACCTGCTCAGCCCTTCGAGCCGTGTTCCGTGCCAAGCCACATGGAGCTGTCAGTGGCTTTGCAATGCCTTTGCTTGATGCTGCGTGCTCACAAATATTGCTGCTGTCTGGGCTGGATTTAATTTTGGGAGGATTGAAAGAAACTACCTTGGGAAGGATTGTATGAGGAGAAGACACATAAACCTTTCTTCCTGACTCAACTTTGTTATTTTCACAAATGTGGAACACATTTGTTCTGGCATCCCATTGATTTGTTTACTGCTTTTGTGTCCCACATTTGCTGAGGCTTTCCAAACATAGATATTTCTCTCATCTGGCCTGGCTCTGACTACTGCTCTGAAAACCCAGCGTGGGGGGGGGAGTACATGTCCAGGGCATTTCGGTGGGTGTGAAAACGAACACAGTGAACCCTCGAAATAACCTGGGCTGTATTTTCAGGCTTGCTCATGGCTCAGGTGTAGAAATTATTGGGTTTGTTTGAGAAATTATGTTAGATGGTATCAGCTATAAGCCCTTACCTTGGGTGCACACAGCTCTCTCTTTACGTGATCTGCCTCTGGATGTGGAATGTTACAACAGTTACGAATTATTCTTTGTGCTTTGGAAAACTATGCAGCGTGGCTTGCTTTCAAACATTACTTTTGTTATAAAAATCAGTGGCTCCTATAGTGACCTGAAACTAGTCAGGTAGGATTTTAAAGAGCAAAGAATTTCACAGATGGCTGACTTGTTACTTCATTGTGGCATGCGTAAGTAGTTCTGTGTTTCAAAAAATATTTTCCCCTTTTGTTTTAGATAAGACTATCAGTAGTTTTTCATACAACTGTAATTCCTAGTTTAGGTGGGATGTATTTCAGTCAGAACTGAAAGAAGGAAGAAACCCATCTTCTCAGCTCAGCCTTTTTGCAGAGACCCTCCTCCCCTGACTCTTCCTTCTAACCACCATCTCAGCTGTACTAAAGAGGGCAAGACACCCTCTTCAAACATGCTGAGGTGTTAAGTATGAATCAGCTCCACTGCCCTTACACCTGACATAATCTGCCAGAATGGCTGGGAGATCTAAAGAGGTTACTTTTCTTCTGTGTATACTTTGAGGCCCAGTGTGTAGACCCTGTTATACTGCAGTCTTTCAGAAATGCATTGACTTCTTTGAAACGCCTCTGCAATGGCCCAGAAGAAGACACTTTTCCCAGAAGCAGTTGCCTAGCACGCATCATTCTTGGCAGTATCTGCAAATAAACTTCTTGTAATTGGTTTAATAATTTTCAAATAAAAAAATTATGATAGCTGTGGACAGCTATAAATAACAGAAATGAAACACATTATTTGCACTGTGCCTTCACATGCACTTGTTTAGCTCTTTTTGCTGTTAAGTTAAAACATCTGTTTCTATGGATGTGGAGCATTCCATGCAACAAACACAGCACTGGAAGTGACCCACATATTAAATGACAACATTTGACAAATTCTAGCAGTTGATTACTGGGGAGGAGTAGACTGTGGTTATAATCAGAGTAAACCAAAAAAATGTGTACCTTTATAAACCTAGAGTTTAAATGAAACATCTGTACTAAATCATGTTTGTAGAACTGCACTGTAGCCAACTACCAGACCATATGATAATGGGGTGTTTTTAACGATCCCTATTTCCATCGCCATCCTCCAAATCAGATCCAGACTGTGCCCACTGGCATGAATTCCTCTGGAAACCAACTGGGACAGTGTCAGGCTACAGTGAATGTTGTAAGTTTAGATACAGATACCCATAAAATGTAGTGATTCCAAAGCCTTATGGAGATTATAAGAACAGGTAGACACTCAGGTGAATATTAGCTGTAGCTTTGTAGTCTACAGACTTTTCCAGTCATGTTTTAACCCCTGGAAAAGAGGAATATGTTGAAATGACTGCAGAATCTTATTCATAAGGAAATATGAGTATAGAGCAAGAAAGCAGGTATTAGAATTGCAGCAGCAGGTCACCTGGTGATAAACTGGGAGTGCTCAGGCTGGCACCAAACCAGGTTTGGCAGCTCACTTAAACATTATTCTTTGGGTCTATGAAACTGGTATACAACAGTCAAGTAAATACAATTGTCTTTGACTGTTTCCCGTTGCTCTTAAGAGGAGACAAAGCAAGAGAAAAGTAGTTTAGCCCATCTCTTTATGTAGATTATTAAACTGGTATTCATTAGTAGCACCTGAACATACATATTTTCTTATTACTGCAGAATATTCCCTCAATTAATTAAAAAACATGAACAAATGCCCAAACTTTGTATTAGCTCTACATAGTCACTACAGTCTTTCAAAAACAGAAAAAAGGGCAAACCTAGCCTGCAACTTCATTGTTAGTTTTAGGTGACCTATAATAAAAAGGTTGCTGTTTTGTTAGGAAGACCTATTCATAATTCCTTGACCAACATGAGTAATGCTTAATAAAAATTGAAATATTGAAAGAGTGAAATATTACTGAAGTGATGGCAAGAAATAGTAGTTAATTGGGACGTATAAGATCCTCATTTGGATCAAGAAGATGAGTGTTATTTGGCAGGAATAAAAGTACAAGCTACATTAACATGGAACAAATAATACAATGAGTGGTAGTGTCTAAATTTACTGTTAGTAGGACACACCTAAAATATTGCAATAATCAAATTATCTCACTGCTTAGAGATAACCTGGCAGGGCATTATATCCATCAGGAGTTAACTGGGGTTTTATTTCATAGAATGGTAGAATTGTAGGATGGTTTGGGTTGGAAGGGATATTAAAGATCAGCTAGTTCCACCCCCTTTCCATAGGCAGAGACAGCTTTGACCTGGTTGCCCAGAGCCCCATCCAGCCTGACCTTGAATGATCCCAGGCATGGGACAACCAAGACTTCCCTGGGCGACCTGTTCCAGTGCCTTGCCACCCTCACAGTAAAGAATTTCTACCTACTACATAATCTAAATCTACTCTCTCTCAGCTTAAAGCCATTCCCCCTTGCCTTGTCACTACACATCCTTGTAAAAAGTCCCTCTCCAGCTCTCTTGTGCACTCTCATCAGGTATTGGAAGGTGCTATAAGGACAAGGGACAGGTTTTTAAGATAACATGCATGTTCTGTAATGAGGGGGTAGAGAAAAGTCTATAGAGTATTCATTTGAAATATAAACTTGAGGACTTTGTCGGATGCTTATTTTAAACACACTATTTAATTTTGCAAAAAGTGTATGAGAAGTTTAAATATGTAGACCACTGCCATAGCAGACAACCAGTGTCACCAGTGTTCTTAAATATACAAGATGATCTGAAATAAAAACCTCCATTGTTTTGAGATAAACACAAAAGGGGTGGGGGGGAATATTAAAGCTCAAAGACTTAGAAATACCAGACCATCTTTGGGTTTATATTTTATTTAAAAATTTTCCTAGATTTATGAACATTATTGTCGCAATGGACTATTAGATCATCTTGCCTGACTAGATCTTATATAAAAGTAATGTCTAGGGAGTCCTCAGAGAGGGCTCTTCTTCATTTAATACTCTATAACTAATAATATACAGTGCCTTTACACAAAATGAAATGCTTTGTCATATAGCTATTCTAATAAATAATTCTCAAAATTTAATTCTTGCATACCCATTTTTATGATGATGTTTATTTCAAAATCCAGTGAAGAAGTATCTACCTGAATTTCAGTTCAACAGGTTTGCTTCTGGTGACACAGCATTCAACAAATGAAACTGCTGGATCAGGATCATCTAAATTTTTTCTTATTCTTTGGCCTCTTTCAGTGTCAGTATGTATTTCAGTGTATTACCTTCTCAGTCATTTATAATGGCACAGATGAACTGTTGTATAAAGCTGAAAAATTTTCTTTGAACCTGCCAACACCTGTGTCTTGTTTCTTAAGCCTAACCTTCTGGTTTGGAAGATCTTTACAATGGTTGTGTGTCTGACTAATGAAACCTGATGAGGCAGCTTGATCTGCCTCGTCAAATACGCTACTAACTAAAAGTCTACTTATACTGAGGAAGAGTGCTAGTAATTGATGAACTCATTCAAAATTCTATATAAAGGGAGTTTCAGAGGGTTTTTCTACACCACAATGTGAAGGTTGCAGGTTACACACTATACTCACTATACTTCATCACCCCTGAACAGAAGAGCTTAATATGCACAGTAAATTAACAGCTAAATTAAAACAGCTAAATTAAATGGAAGGGGTATTTTGTCCAGATAAATTTTGGGACACCTTTCTTAAAGATACTTTGGGCAGGTAGAGTTACTCCTCTTCTCTCAACAAATGCAGCTACATCTTGACCTCATGATTTTTAGAACTGGCTGGTATTAAACTCACTCCAGCAGAGAAATTTTGAATTTTGCAAAGCCAGTGAGCATGACCGCTACCATTTTGTAACTTGTGTTTTTCTTCTCTTAGCATGTACCATTATTTAATTCTACTTTGCCATTTGTATGTTGTGTGGGATCCTGACTAGGGCATGACAGTTGAAAGTCTGGCACACACTTTTGACAGCTGTTTTGAAGTGAAGGCTGCGATGCGTGCTACATCTGGAGGTGCTGAGGTTTGACTGCAGACAGTGAAAAAGTCCAACTTCTCTTTAGGGATGACTGGGATAGATTTACAATATCTAAGCTCTCATTCAGGAAGGGAACTTCATAAGGATCTACTCAGGCAGTTGCCATTGCAAAATTAAAGCCAAAGACTCTATGGCATATTTTGTGATACTACAAAATACGTTAAATAAAAACAAATTAAATATTGAGTCAGGGAACTCATGACATTGCCTATAGTATCCTGAAATGGCAGCCAAAAGGTATAGGTTATCTGTCGTGTTTTCTTCTAATTTTTAAGGTATGCTTTTGTTTACTTTTACTTGTAAAGTTGAATCTGGACTTCCTAGGAAGCTTTATGGATGACTGGAGAATTTCTAAAATGGTAAGACTATCAATCTCAAGAAATTCAAGTCTAATTAATTAAGGTACAGTGTGTTTTAAGTGGATTGGGAGGTAAGGGGCTTGGCAAGTTGTTTTTCTAAACTTGATCTGTTGCCATTTTTATTCTGGGAAAAGGATGATTCTTTATGAAAGATTTCATGTCCTGTCCAGTCAAAACCTCTTAATTCACACATTTGTGTCATATAAAAACAATATATTCTTATGGTTACAGGAAATCTTCAATATTTAATGCTATTATAAAACCAAAATCAATATTGCTTAATTGCAGAGCAAAGTAGAAATTCACTTTGTACACTTGCATGTTTAAAAACTAAAGGGGCCCAAGTTCTTCTACACATGTAGCATTCAAGGGGTGATGCATTTTTGTAAATGCAGGCCTTCCACCTGCAACGCTTAATCCTGGGAGTAGTACTTTCCAAATATTTCTGGCTTCTATTTATTAATCCAGAATATTCCTCCTAAAATAAAAGTATCCTGAGTATTTTATAATGCATAAGGAGGTGACAGGATTGGCCAGGAAGGTCACTGCTCTGGTTATTGGCATTTTCTTGTTTTTTTCCAAAATGTTTTCATCCTTCTGGCTTTTGGAGACACAGTGCTTCCAATTAACTGAGTGCCATCGTTGAATACTAGATATGTCTCTGGAGCAGAAGCGGGGTCAGAGGGGAGCTGAGGATCATTCATGTCTACACTGTGTCCTTCTTCAAGGCTGCATTGTGCCACACAACAAGTGTACCACATTACTCAGGGCCCAGATGGAGTGTTCCCCAACTCTGCCCAGTTCCACAAATCCCCTTCTCAGCAGAGGAGCTGGCAAGGCATCAGGATGGCCCTTTCTTCTCCAGCTTTGGTACATCAGTGCCCAGGAGAGTGAAGGAAGAACAGAACGATCGATAAAGGCAGCTAGGGATGCACTAGGGATGTGCCTAGAAGCTTTGGTGATGGTTATTACAGAAAATCCAGACACGTCTTCATGATTGTAATTAAAGTGGTGATTCCTTTTGAATGCTTCATCCTGTGGCTGCATCAGAACATATTCTTGTTCAGGCGTAGCATCATGCTCATGCTTCACTTCCAATTTCAAGGCTGTATTTTCATTTGAAGCAAGTGGGATTGTATCATAGAAATGCAGGAATCCTTGCCAGAATCAGCCAACTAAGAAAAAGTGGTCATCAAAATATGCTTCCACTCATGTCATATTTTAAAAAATTTCAGTAGAAACTAGGAGAGCCTGAGAGCACTACAACTCATGTTGAAGGTCCTGTAGCACACAGTAGTACAAAATGTAAGTGTTCAGATTATGGGGCTGAAATCCTACCCAAATCAATGCAGTACACAGAAATTTGCAACCTTGACAGAAAGACTTTCTCCCTCTGAAATAAAATATTAGTGTTGCTGTTGATGTGCTCATTTTCCCCAAGCAAGCTCCATCATGAGATGAGCTCTACACTCAGTCTAATCAATCTGTATTAAGGAAATAACAAAACTACTTGACTTCAGTTTTGGGAAAATTACATATTCAAAGGATTTGAATATCAGCCACAGAGTGGTTTGACATACAGTGAAAGCTACTCTTAGGAAAAGAAAATTGAGAAAATATTGAAGCTACTTAGTCAGCTCCACTTCTCACATAAGAAGACACTTTGTAGCATCTACAACCTTAGGCTGACACCAGCAAATCCCTTGATTATTCATTGCAGCTTTCAGGAGGCCAGCTGCTACTTCTGCCATTGAGTCATAGGTATGAGACTTTATTACACTTGAGTACACATGATGCCTTGCTTGGCATAGTCATAGCCATGTCATGAAAATTAATAAAAAAATATTTTTAGATAATTTATTGATTCACTGATATAACTTACTCATTTAAGCGTCTCTCATCTTTCACGTTCTGTGTCAATTTTCCTAGTTAGAAAGAACAAACCAGCTTTGCTGAAATACTCAAATCAATCTTTGGTTCTGATTATAAAAGACTATCTCTGTGGGTAGGTCATTAAAGAGTCAATTTACTGAAAAAAGGACTTAGATATTGTAAACCCTTCCCAGCAGCACTAAAAGAGGAATTGTGCTTTTCTACCGAATTTTTCCACTCCAACATCACCAGATGTAGCATACATCATATTTGTACTTTCAAAACAGCTGTGAACAGTGTGTGCCAAAATCTCAGCTGCCCTGGCATTCAAATGGTATTTCACAAGACATACAAGTGGCAATACCAAATTTAAGGAACAAACAGTACTGCAGAAACATCTAATGGATTGGTGGAAGAGTAAACCAGATCAGTGGCACTCTTTTCTGTTTACCAACTCAACTAAAGTACTCATGTCAAGAACTGTCTTTTCCAAAAATATCTTCCTCCTCTTTTTATAATTTTGGCATTGTTGTATACTCCTTTTCTCTTGGTTCTGGCATCAGATTATGTTTATTTCTTCAATTCCTATTGCAAAAATTATATCATAGGTAGGATTATTTCTTCAGTCATCTACTAAAATCAGCTTCTTCCTGCCTTCCCAGAAACTTACCACATTGATCAAAACATGAACACTGTGATAGCCTAGCTCGTTTGTTATGTATCTGAAGGAAGACATTTATCATTAACCATGTGAAGTTCTGAAACAGCTTCTCAGCAGAAGTGGAAGCAAACAAGGGAATCAACTCTAATGCAGCTTTTGTTACTGAGCAGGAGTTACTTCCAAGACAAAGAGTCAGGAGGGTTCTTTGAGGGGTGTTTGCTATGTTTCTGTGTTATTCCTACATATATAGGACCAAAATCAATCTCCATGGAAGAGTTTATTTCTATTTGGCATCTGGGTATGGCCTAGCTCCTCCAATGCAGAGCTGATTAGCTGAACTTAGCAGCAAGACTGTTGAAGAACTGCACTTATGTCATCTTTATACAGATAGTGTAGGATGAGTCTCGAGAGGCCTTGCTGAATACTCCGCAGATCTTGCATCATGTAAATTAAAAACTGTTTGTTAACTTGAGGTCATGGAAACATGAACCAAAAATCTGATGGTGATCATACCAGTATTTAAAATCCTCCAGAGAGCAGGCACTCACACAGCTCTCTCCCGTCTTCATGCTTCATCTTTCTTATGTGTTGTGTGTAGTCTGCTTTCAGTCTGTTGTCCCTCTCCCCCTCATTGCTCTTCTGGTGTCAACCAGGAGCCAGCTGGCTGGCCCACCCTTCTTCAACTCAAAGTTACTTTGGTGAGTACCAGAATAACACAGAACTCCCTCCAAGGGGCCCAGTGGCTGCCTTTCTCCAGTCAGGCTTATAGGACCTGCCAAAAAATCCAAATAATATCTTGTTTTACAACCACAGAATGAAATTCAAATGCCAGAGTTGATCTGTTGATGCTTTTTATCTACAAAGTCTGTAAGACAAGTCACAGCCATCTCCCCTTTGCTTTCCCCTGTTTTCTCTTTGCTGTGTACAACCCATGCAGCGGAAAGATTGTGCAATATGTACTTGAGCTCATCCAAACACTGCACAAGGCAGAAACTGAGGCCAGGAATGAAAATTTGGCAAAACAAGCTCTGGAATCACCATTTGTAGAGCCAGACCCTAAGCTGGAGGTGCAGGAGCTGCCCATGGACCTGAGCAGCTCACCATGGTCCTAGTGGGCAGCAGTGGGTCAAATGAAAGTTTCCTAGTGAAACTCATAGGTACAAGGAAAATGCTATTCACGAAGAAAGACCAACCATCGACTTACCAGGCAGTTCATACCAAGTCTAAGGGCAGACGAAAAATCATATTCATAGAGGAGGAGTAAAGATGTCTTATACCATAGGTTCCAGCTCTTTTGCCAGATTTTCTTTTCTCTGGCAATATTCTTGTGACTGCCACAGCAGTAGGTTCAGAATAACTCACTGACCAGTTTCCACTATTGCTTAATATGAACTTTGGAGTGGGCAGGTTGGTTGATGGCTCAGTACAGCCTAATGTGGCTGCAGTGTCCAGGAAGGTCTGATCCTTTCCCACCAAATACTTGGTTCCAGAATCCAATGTTCAGTTATAGCTGCAGATGGTGATTGTTACTTTAAGATTGCTGGTTGTATTTACTTTGAAAAAAAGTGTTTTAAGAAGACAAGTGTCTAAGATAGTTGTGCTGCAGCTGGTGGTCTTACGGTGTGGTTTGTGAGAAGAGAAAGAGAAGGATGTTCTCAGCCAAGATCCATGGCCAGAAAACTCCTTATCCCAAAAATTCAGGGCAGGGATAAACAACAGCAGCAGATGAAATTAGCATACACTCAGAAGAGTGCTTTAATACATCTTCCTGCAATGAATTGTTTTCTCAGTTAAGCCTACTGTGAAAAGTTTAGATTCTTTCTCCTTTTTCTCCCCTGACAAAAGCTCTACATGGGTTTTAAGCAGTTATAAATAGTACAGTTGCCATAATCCCTTAGTCTTGACTGATTGCTGTGTGTATGGTATGGGGTACATTTTATGCTGGCTTTCTGACACTGGTTTCCTGTCATTAGTCAAACGTCATTTCATCTGGAGGAATGGCTGAACTTCCCGATGAAAGGTAAGGACTGATAAAAAGGACAGGCCAATCATGTTCTCACACTGGTGAAAATCAGGAGGAAATTCAATTCAATATAACTGCTCTACATTTACATCAGTGCCACTTAAAGCAGAATGTAAAGCTAGATGCAAATGCTCTGGTTTATGGTGGTAATTTTGCACACTAATAAGCAAAAGTGAAATGGTAAAAAAGTCCTGTCTTACACGGGGATGCTCCTCAATCAGTATTTCTGGTTTTGTATTAGCTAGTTTTTCAAATTCTTCGAAAATAAATTTTCTTTCATCTTCTACATGGTTTAGCAGAGAAAATGGCAAAAGATGACACCTGGGACCTCTCCTATTTTCTTGGTGCTAAGAATTTGGAAAAGCCTTTGGACAAGAGGTCATGAAAGACGCTGTCAGAAATGTTTAGAATTATGGAAAAAAATACAGGGTAGAATATTTGTCTGAACACATTCATAAATCTAATACCTTCAGCCCTTTAATATAATGGTAAGAGTCAAGGGTCTAGTTAGAAATATTTGCTTAAATACATTTCTTCTTGCCAGATACAGTGATTGTCAAATACACAGAAATGTGAGTGCTTTCTAGGAGGACACTAGGGTGATCTGAAAGACTCATTTTACTTTCCCATCTGGCACAGAGCTCAAGGGGGTTAAATGCATATCCCTGCTGAGCCCAGATCTACCCTGTCCGTGACAGGAACAGCTTCGGTCTGATCAGACTGTCAGTGGTTGTGGTGTCAGTCACATTCCAACACTGTCGTCCTGCAATGAAGAGCAAACTGTTGACAGAAGTCATAGGAGAAAAGGAGTATGAGAGGATTACATCTGATTTCACTGCAGGGGCTTTCTTTTTTGTTGATTTTTATACTACTTTAAAACTTCGTGTGTTAGAGAAAAGATGCTGAAAGGCAAATGAGTAAATCAGATTCTGTGCATGAACTATTTACTGGAGAGACTGAAATCACTCCTACTGGGGTTCTCTGTTACAACAGACACTGACACTGACACAGCAATAAACCTTTCCAAAGATTTCCCTATCCTAGGCATCCCAGGCAGTATCTGTGCTTAGTAAGGGTTAACATAGCCTGGCACAGGTAGGAGGGTAACTGAAAAAGAAGGCATTGCAGGCTATGGCTCCTGGTGAGAAACTCCTTTCCTGGAGTGTGCTGGAAGTCACGAGGCCAAAGGCCAAGTGACTTCACCCTTCTCAGAAGAGGCCATGACACACATCCTGGAATGACGCATGGAAATTTCAAAAACATCTGACATGGGCAGAGGCCTCCTACAAACACCAGGGTGAGCCCCAGAACATTTTTCACTTATGATTGTCAATTTAATAACCTGACACATCTCTCTGAACAATTAGGGGTTAGATATTCAGCTAATACTTGTAGATTGCTCCAATAAAACCACATAGTTTTATGCCTCTTTCTACAGCCTTTTTAGATCATTCAAACAAGCTTTTTTACCCATTTAGTGAATTCTAAGTTTCAACCTGTAGAATCTCAAGTCTGCTTCTTAACAACTTTGATAAACATGCATATCTCTTACACAAGGGAGGATCTTTTCTTAGAACTGATGTTTTAAGGATTAAGTTACAGAGAAACTGCACTCCATATGGGCAACACAAAATGAAACCAAACACAGCCCGAAGTGTAATAATGTCAGAAGAGAAATAATTAGAATGAGGTGGCTTGTTACAAACTGCAGTCTATTTGGAACAGAAGTCCAGTCCAACTTCTTTCTACCAAGTCTTGGAAGATTTAAAGGCTCTGCACAACACTGTGAGATCCTCATGTAGTGCTCTGTAAAACAGCAACTCTTTCATTTGTAAAACACTGTGAGATCCTCATGTAGTGCTCTGTAAAACAGCAACTCTTTCATCTTCTACCACAAAATGATGTATTTATGCTTGTCTGGAGCACAGAAATGAGGAGCCACTGGAAAAGGTGAGAGGGACATCTAGGATCTTGGGTATTGGTTAAGGTCAACAAGCAATGAGTATATTATACAGTTATTTCTTTCATAACATACCCCTACTTTTAATGAAAACAGGGTAGTGTAGCAAATTGCTTCCTTCAGTGGAGTTATGCCACTTCGTACTAATAGAGGATGATGGACATTCTACTTTCTTAACAAAAAGGCATACTGTCTTGTGAATTCATAATTGATGATTTCTAGGAACAATAAATGCATTTGTTTTTTCAATGTCTGTCAGTATGACAATTGCAGTAAACCAGAAAAATTATCAAAACATTATGCTATTAGAATGTAATTCATATACATCTACATAAGCATTCAAAAAACTAAAGAAAAAAAGAAAGTACAAGACTCCATCATGTCCATGAAAAACATCAGTATAATTACTGATTAGCTTTGGAAAGCATAGCTGTCCATACAAAGGAAAAAGTCTCTGTTGGCTAAATTCCTAGGGTTTTTTTTTTTACAAAACTTTACGACAAATGTATGACCTAATTTTTTCTCTGTTTAATAGTCATCTAATGACTAGTCCATATAAATCCATTTTCTGTTCTGTCAGTGCTAAGCGTGCTCATTTGCTGTTGAGAGCCCTGAAGCTGTAGTCCACAGTGTTTGAGGAGGCTCTCTTTTTGGAAGACAGCCAGCTGTGGACAGACAGGTGGGAAACAGCTCTGTGAGGTTCACTGCAAATCCCAGAATCCCTCTTAGTCTTTTATCCGGGAACAGTTTCGTCCGTGTTGAAACCTGGTATCAGGGTGTATCACAGCAGAGAGCCTGGCACCAGCCATGTGGGACTGGGGACTCATTTCTCCGGCCCAAAGGCACAAGGAAATCAAACTCTCACTGGGAAAATACTTCTTAGCTCTTGAAAGCCTGGGAGTTTGTGGTTTTGCTTGTTTCTTAATTTATCTGTACATTATGTTACCTATTTCAGAAATGCAATCATATCTAAGCAGAATAACCACAGTGTCTTCTTGTTATACAGGTTTTGAAGCCGTGTGAGATTTGTAATAAGGTTGGAAAACAGTGTGAGAAAATTACCTGCAAGTTCTTGCTCACCTAGAAGAAAAGCACTGTTAAGTCTGGCATAAGGCAATGTCGCAATGTTTCCAGAAATAAAAAAAGCATTTGTTTTGCCTTGCTAGTGGAGCAGGAGACCAGGAGTGAGAAGTTAAGGGGAACCCTCAACTACCGGCAGCTGTTACACTTCGCTGACTTCAGTAACAATTTAAGGCAGCTGAGGGGTCCATATGGGTCCATTGCTTCCTGCTTCGCTACTGACTTGCTGTATTGACAGTCTCAATTTACTAATTTGTGAAGAAATGGCTGCAGTAGTGTTTTTTCATGATTAATCAGCAGTCCCCAAGATATTTGAATATCATAGTGGAATAAAGCACTAATAGTTTAGGTCAGTTTTTGATGTGGTATGAAAATCAGGATGCTAATACTTCTGTTTCAGATCAGTCTTACAGTTAAAATCAAAAGAATGTGCACTACCATCCTTCCTCTTAAGACAGTCAAATGTATTCACCTCTACTTAGAGAAAAAAACCCATGAAATAACCATAAATTGCTTCAGCAAATTACAGTCTAGACTTGCTGATTTGTTTTAACAACACAAGATATCAAACCCATATGCAAGCATTATTGTAAACTGCTGTTCCTAAATGTCTGTAAACGCATTGTCCTGTAGACTAAGTATCACTGCAGCCAAATAATTACTTAGATTTAATGTGGAATTTGTAACAGGAAAGGAGTATTCAGTGTGTCACTTGTAGTAGTCTGGTTTTTCTCTTCCCCTGACATCTTTAGACAGTGTGGCTGGGTCATCACTATCGTTTGACAGCAATGCAGCTTGCAGAAGATGAGAAGGCAATTTGTGGTTACATAACACTGGCACAGACAGTGAGCTGTGTACCTTCAAAAGGAAAACGAAACAGGAGTCAGGCTGCCTTTCATTATTAATGCTTTTTTGTGGTTGTCCAAGTTTATCTTTATAATTCGTGGTACCCACAAGATGCACTCATTTCCTGCAGAACAACAGCTGTGGAACGCATGGAGGATTTACCTTAGTGGTTTCCCAGCGATTGAGCTTTGCCTCCTTCTAGAAGATGGTGAATGTTGCTCTGACTACAGTGGTCTTTTTTTCCTTTGACAGGCTGCTGTGTTCAGCTAAGCACATATACATCAAGCACAGGGCAGTCACAAGTTCATAGCAAATCCCAGTGAAAATAACATAAAATAACAGTGAAAACAGCGTACGAAACCTTTGCTTTTCATGGGCCAATGGTTTTTAAAAACTCTTCATTATAAAATAGATCGGTAGAGCTCTTCAAGATTTTCAAAGCTCTGCGTAAAGTCTTCCAATTGTATTGTATCTGTGACAGTGTCTTCTTTGGCTGGGACCTACTGCTTGCGTCACTGGCTAGTTAATTTTGGGAACTGGAACTATTAAATGCACAGAGTAATTGTGATACTGAATTTCTCTGGTAAATTAGTGGCCCGTAGAGTTCAAAATGAAATGAAAAAATGTCACACACGCACACACGAAAAATCAAGTAAACCCGTTTCCTATAAGTGAAATATTGCAAAAGTGCATGGCAAATATGTAGCAACTGCAGCTGCAAACAAAGCATGGCCATTCCTTGCCCTCTGCAGTGTATATTTTGTAGGATGTGTTTGTTTCCCTGTGTCCTGTGTACATTGCTCTCCCAGAGTGCACAGGCAGAACGAGGCCAAGGCGTTATTCTAACCAGGCTTCTTCTTCTTCTTCTGCATACTGACCTTTTAAATGCACACAGAGTAGTCTAACATCTGACTAACTGCACTTAGCTCATACAGGAGTTTCCCCTCATCCCCTCAGGATAAGGCAACAGTTTTGGGGAGAACCTTGTTCTGAACATAGCAACAAGGCACTTGCAGGCTTCTTTATACAATCACTTTTTCAAACTCACTTGGCTTTATCAAACTCAGCAGATAAATAATGTATGTCCTTCCCATTTCCTATGTGAGATCATGAGTGAGGAGCTGCTTCTTGACAGATGTCCAGTGAGTATTTGCAGAAGTGTTTTTTCAGTCAAATGTAACCATTATAGCCGTCTAGTCAATTTAGCAGTGGCATCTCAGTTTTCACACTTCAGCCAAGTTTTCTCATAGCTGTGACTGAAGAGGTTGTTAGAACTTCCTAACAGAACAAAAGAGCTCTTTTTCTCTGCTTAAACTTACTTCAACACAATATTTTTTCACCTTCAGAAAAGTAAAATGTGATGCCTCTCAACCAGGGAAGGAAAAGAAATGAGGACATTTTGGTAGTCTGAGGAGAAGAAAGTAAAATGAAAGTACGTATGGCACAAATCCTAAAAACTTTGCTTAGAATTATTACAGACATTTAGGTACAACTTCTTTTGGCATCCATGGGACATCAGGATTTGGGCCAGATCCTTTCCTGCAGAAACAAAAGGCATTTGTGTTATTGAATAAAGATGGAAAATGAGAACAGTGAGAAGACACTAGTAGAATATCCATGCATATTAAGTTTGGCCTAGATTATAAATGTCAGTTATGTTAGCTAAGAACTCATATCATTAGCTATATGTAAAACTACAAGTAGTAAATCCACACAAATTACAAACCAAGAGTTACAAACCACCTCTAGTACCCTAAGCTGTAATTTCTAAGGAACTCAGACATTCCTTCATTTTTACAATTATGAAAATGTTAATTGTCTTGCTTAGTAGCAGGAAGAATTGAGACATTAAAACACACATTCTATCTAAACATTGCCCACTTTAATATAGGTTTGACCACTTCATTTGAACTTTCTGCAAATGCCTAAACATAACATTCCATCATTTTATTAGTACATAAACTGTGTTCTATGCATAAGAATCACAGCGGAACATGGTGTGACCCATAGGATCACCTAGGAAACTACTTGTGTTGGTAACAGACCATGTTCTCTCTTCATAACAAAATTGTGGAATGCAAATTGTCTGAGACACGAAACGTGCACATTGTACAGATCCAGATGACTTAATATAACACTTGTGCAGTATTAGCATATTGACTCTTGCTTTTGACTTACCAGAAAAATATACTGCAGTGTGTTGCAAACTCTCACAATTTACAGAAATACAAATTCAATTGTATTAAGTAGGATCAAGTCCAGTAATTGCAGGACCGAATAAATCCCATACATTGCCTTTGGATCTTTTCAATACACTGGTGAACATCAGCTACTTTGTGAGATCTTACTAGTTTGCCATGATATTGCAAAACATTTTACCTAAACTGTCAGTAAATGTAAACCTAGGTAAATACTGAGTAGAATGAAAGATGATACTGAATCTAATGATAAATTCCCTTTAATTAGGACTTTCTATCTCACTCTGCTTTTCAGAAGTAAAATATATTTTGAGCAACAGCCTGAACTACTTGTCTCAGAAGTGATCCAGTGACAGTTAATATATGGTGAGATTCACAGTAGCTGTTTTTTTGTCAACATTTGCAGATTTTTAGTTCATGTAGGGGAAAAAAATTCTTGTTCCAGCCACTTAATGTCCCTGGGGTTTCAAGCACTGATACCTTTAAGAAGAGTGTTGTGGCCAAACCTTTCGATTGCTCTACTAATGCATCTCTGGTACTCACTGCAGAACTACTGTGCAGCTGAAGACAGTAACAACTATTATTTTTAGCAGCCATTTATTTGCCAAGAAAAGTGCTGATGACTAAATAATTTGTTACACATGCACTAGTCCAGATTCTGCTTGTCTTTTGCAATCAAAGCTCTCCTTGATGTGTCTAGGAGAACTGAGAGTGCAAGCATAGCCAATTCACTCCCCTAAACATTGAAGGACACATTTTTCTACTTTTCTTCCCATTGAGCATGAGCATACCCTGGAAATAATACTTGTAGGATCAGTCACATAGTGAAAAAATATTTAATGAAAGTGAAAATTTTTCCTTTAGATTTATAATAGGCTTGCACAGGCAGAAATATTAAAAATGAATACTCAAAAAAACAATGCAGTGAAAATCCACATTATAATCTAAAAGCAAGGATTCCATAAATCCTCTGCCATTCACAGGTCAGTATCTGAGTTCCATTCCTTTGATCTCTGCCAAATCCCTCAATCCACATTTGCTGGTAGTCTCATTCACTCTTCTAAAGGATATTCAGTGACTACATCTGGGTTAGTAAATCAAACATTTCCCAGGAAATTAACTGCCTCCACTGTTTAATTGCCAAAAGAGTCCATGTGATGGCTGTGCCAAGGCTAGCTACCAATGTCCCAAGCGATTCCTGGATGTAATTCAGAAAGAGGCATAGGCCAGAGACCATTGCTCTTTGGATGTGGCCACCATGTCTGACCCCATCAGACCACAGCCTCTGAGACCTGACCCAGGGTAAATGCAGTTCTTTCACTCTCTAAGCATTTCAGGATACAGCATATGACAGCCTGAATAGCATCGCCCACAGCCATGGACTATTTTGTATTACTAGAGAAGTACATCAAGTTTCTATAACCCTCTTAATTCTCACTACTAGGGGTCTTTCACCAGAAAGCTCTCACACTCTGGCATCTGAGTGTGAGTTCAGGTCCTGAGATTCATTCACTAGAGGCAGCTCCACTGTAGGAGTATCATGAAGCCTTATCTCATAACATCCAGATGGTTGTTATTACAGTTAGAGGTGACCTAACCATTAGCTCTCCCTTCTGTTTCTATGATGCTAGTTCTTCAAGAGATGTTATAAGTGTAAATGACACAGTATGATTTCTTACACTAGAGAGGAGCTGTTAAAATGCATATATTCACCATTTTTTCCCTCTTGTCTGCAGAACTAGCCTAAAGACATATGCACATGTTTCTTTGGGTTTCCACAGAAAGCAATTTCAGCACATAAGCTGTCTTCCTTCCTAGTCAAAGCTTCCATCTGTGACTTGGTTTCAGAAGCTGTAAGACAAGCAGTTCCTGCAAGGAAAGGCTGGTGACGTCAAGCTGTGTTTGAGGGAGGTCTGGAGTGCATCTTGAAATTATAACTTCCCTCATTCTTTGGTCCTTTTTAGAAAAGTTGCTGTTAGACAAAAGGCAGTTTATTATTTTAGAGAAGTTTTTGGATTCTCTGGTAAGTCTGGATGAATAGCCACTCACAATCATCTGAAGAGATGAAAATTTAAGACCTAGAGATGACTGAAGCAGAAATTTTAAAAATGACCATATACATTTCTTTTTGTGGCCTTCAAAGGCGTTAATTTTTACAGATCCTACATCAATGTTCTACTTACTGACCATGAAGGACACATTATGCATTTTTATATTCACTGATGCCTTTTCCAAAAAAGGGGTTCCACGGAATCGCAAATGAGTAATAAAAAAAGAAATGCAGAGGAAATACTCAGTTGAAAATAGATAACAGATTTAATCCTGGCTTTAAAGGAAAAATAATGCATTTTTAACTCATACTTCCAGCACAATCCCATTAAAACCTACTTAGGTCTTGGTTATGTATTTGCTTGATCTTCTCACAATGATATTAATGTAATTAATTTTTTATTACTTAGGACACAAAACAAAAGTAGTGGGTATGTGAAAATATCTGGTTAGACTATGCCCTTGAATTTCCAAGGAATCTGGATGTGGCAGTGGCCTAGCCTGCCTTTAGCTTCAAGATTAATGAAATTAGTTGGAAGGATTACCCTTCCCATAACAGTGACTCTGAAGGCGAGGTTGAGGACCTAGCCACTCCCTAGGCATGCCAGTCTAAGCATTTCTCCTCCCCTGGTTCTGCCCACTTTATGTTTATGCACATAGATCTAGAAAGCCCTGTTAGGTTCGGTTATTCATTGGTTGCTGTGTTATGTCCCATCTATACTGTTTCCCTATTGGTTGTATGTCAGTTCTTGTCAGTTCCCCGACTGGTTAATCCTTACTCCCCGCCCTGTTTTCTCTCTGTATAAAATCCCTTGTCACCCTTGCTCTCTGCTCTTTGTTGGCACCCTTTCTAGTTCCCATGTTCCTCTATCCCGCTTGGTGGGGAATAAAGGGTTGGGAAAACGCCACAGAGAGTCTTTCCTTCATTCTTTGCCCGTGCCTCTGCGACCAACTGACACCTGCCTGCTTCAGAGCTCCCTAAGGGTTGAGAGCTGAACGCTCCTTAGTGAGCTGCCGCCTGACTGTCTTTCGGGCCCACCTAGCCAGTGACTAGGACACTCCGTACATGTCGCAGCTTGCCCACCGGGCTGCAAGAGGTAAGCGGCCACGACAGCTGGCGCCCAATGTGGGGCCTCTGACCGCTGTCAGAGGCTTCATCTAAGAGTGTCTGAGTTGCTAGACTTTGCACTCGGTTGGGACTTTCCAGCAACCCTTTGTGTAGCATGCTGCTTTTTGTGCAGTGGTGCTCCAGGGGAGGATCCGCCAACTCCTGCAAGGAGCCTGCAAGGACTGGATCCAGGCACGGGACCTGCGTTGCGGACTTTAGTTTCTCCAGACCATCTTTCGTGGAGTTTTCTCCCCTCGTCGACGCATTTTGAAGCTCTCCTCATTGACTTTGTGATGGGGTGAGTATCAGGTCTTGGGGTCCCTTTTGTTTTACTTTTGCCTTTTCCTCAATGTAGGGTGAATTTTGGAGTGTAGAACTTTAATTCTTTAACTATGGGTTCCAAACTTTCTGCACTCCAGAAGGAAACTTATCACCAAGTTGTGGGTACCCTATGGTTGGGAGGGTAGAAATTTTCAAAAGGGGAAGTTAAGCATTTGATTAGATGGTTTTTCATTTCATTCCCGCAGGTGTCTCCGGACACAGTTAAAGATTTAAAATTTTGGAATGGAGTTAGAGCAAAATTAGCTTCACTCCAATCCTCTGGGGACACCAAAGCAGCCAAATTTCTAGGCCTGGTAGTTTTAATTTGTGAAACCTTGGCTGCCAAGGGAAAAGAAATAAAAAGTCAAAGTAGTTCTAACCCAGTTTCAAACCCTACCCCTCTTCCCTCATCCCCTGTTCCTAACCCTTGTTCCCCTAAGTTGAGTAGACTTGGAGGTGCAAACCGCCAAAAGGCGCAGAGCAGCTACCGTCTCTCTGGCCCTCCACAGTCTCCTCAACACCCTCACCGCGATGGGCGTCGCGAACCCGTCCTGGACCCTACCCTAAACCCACTTTCCAACCCCATTTCCCCAGTTACTAATTCCTTTGTTAAAAATCAAAATGGCATCTATCCTGATTCTTCATCCCCCACCATGTGCTCCTCACAAGATGGAGGTCACCACATGGCGACTCCGTCTTCTTCATCCCAGAATCCCTCGTGTTCTTGTTCTTGTATGCTTACATGGTTTGGGAAAGACATAATATTCACTTTAACAGTGTGTTACTGGCCTTTGCCAAAAACTCGCGAGATGCGAAAAAAAAAGACCAGAGAAGTGCTTGCAGATATATCTCAGCATAGAAAGTAGCTCTTTACAGAATTTAGGAAAAACTTTCTCATGCTTACCAGCCTCTACAGAAAATTAAATAATATGCATCCTTTTAAAAGTAGCTTCCAAAGAAATACATACTAAAATGCGTAATATCAGCACCTCATACAATTTACTATTATTGAAACTTGGCTGTTATAAAGTGGGGCTACTTAAAGTGTAGTGTGAAGCATAAAGAAGGCAGATTTGATTTCTGGCTGTGCACACACGGTAGGCAATAAAGACGCTAATCAGAGGCCACATTTGGGATGCTTATAGGATCAACTCCATAGGGGCATACGGGATTCATTAACTGCCCTCAGGATTTAACGCAGGAAAACTCTCTGTTGGGCACTTCAGTGGACCTAGATAGATGGAAGTCTTTTCTTTTTAATAACAGGGTCTCATCACAGAACAGGCATGAAATTCAGGTTACCAGTGGTCCAATTTCATCCTCAACCAGTATGGTTATCACTGTTAATATTTTTGTGGAAGCAAAGCTCTGGAACTTTTAGATTTGCATTGTCAGATATTTTATTTATGTAGTGAAACATTTATTTTGAAGCAAGGAGACATCGAAATTGAGTTTATTATTTACACCTGAGTCCTTTAATTAAGGACAACAGCAGGCAGACAACAGAAAGAGGAAAAGGTTGCAGTGGGCCTGGTTTTTGCGGTTGCTGTGGTGGGTTTTTTACTGGTAAGACAGAGAAGACAGTAGCTGCTAGAGAAGTGGAAGAGATCTGGAGAATTGCAGAGAAAAAGGGATTGCCTGCACAAAACAGTTCTGGGTTGAATGTAACCACTGAGCATTCAACAGAAGTTTGTGCCATATCCAGTCATCTGATAGGCCCCAAGGAAGAGGAACATCCAGAAATACATCTGGAGTCCATAACAAAGTTGAGAGAGGCACGCAGTGGAAGAGGAGAAGAAAAATAAGGTTTGCAGACATGAGCTGATGGGAAGACCCAAAAGACTGATCTGTGACTGGTAACAGTAAGCCATCATATGACCAAATGAAACAAAAGGTGGAAGAAAAAGGAGATTCTGTATCAAGAAGTAGAGAAGAAATATAGTGGGCATAGTCAATGGTCACATCTTGAGTAGACATAGTCAGAATATTTAGGAAATCATCAGAAAGAACAAAAGGCATAGTGACACTCAGAAAGCTGGGAGAAGAGGAAAAGTGGAACTTCAGATACAGGCTAAGAGAAGGCAGGTCTGCCCTACAGAGGAGTCTTTCTTAAAGATTAAGAGATGTGCAATGGCAGAAGGATAGAACTGAAAGATGAGTATGGTGTGAGTTTCAAGCCTCAGAAGAGTAGGCCAGCAGGCAGAAGGATCCTTGTGGTACCACAAAATGTCCCCAACCCATTCACCACTTTGGGAGTGCCGTGACAATGTTCCTGTTACAACAGATGTGAAATGATTGTATAAACTTAAAGAGAATATTCACAGAAATGATGTAAATAAAACAAACAAAAAAAACCTAGTCATGTGGTATGAAGCAACCATCACAGATCCATCAGAATAATTTCTTAGAATGTGGACCAAATGTTTTTTAGGCAGACAGACAATCAGGGAGCTGGATGACTTTGGTGAATTTTCCAAGATGTTCAGGCCAGAAGATCTGCAGCACAGTGACAAAATAGTAGACATTTCGCAAATCCATTGTTGAAGATGATCTCCTATCCCTTAGTCAACCTGAAAAGTCCACCCACCACTCTATTACTGAAGCACACAAATTAGAGAGCTTATGCCAAGAAAAGATCATGATCTGAAAGGCAATCAAGCCTATATGTGTCCTTGAAAACCCTTTACATGTTTTATTACAGATTTGTGATGCTTGTTTGTGGCGGTGGTCAGCAGTCCGGCCTCAGGGCCACGAGGCCCCAAGCCCGTCAAACATGTCCATTGGGCTGACCTGGCCACCGCTCCACACTCCCTTGTTTAGGGAGACTTGCCTCCCTCCTTGCAAGGGAGATGCAACTTTCCCTCCTCAACGTTAATGTTATGTTTTTCCCTGTGTTTAGTTGTTAGTATGTATGTTACATTGAATTGTTAATTACGTTCCTATCCCACTATCCTTTACTGTTTTCCCGCTCTTCCCCCATGCAAATGTTTCTGGAAATCCCCTAACTTCCCCCGCCTTTTCTATGAATATGTTAATCTTCCCTAGAACCTTCCCCATTCCCCGGTTGTTGATTGGTTGTTGTGACAAGTTACCTCCCCTCGGTTTTGAGATTGGTTGTTCTCGAATGTCAGTTATGTTTTCCTTGTTCCCTAGTTGGCCAATGCTTGTATCTGCCCCCTTTTGGATTCCCTTATAACCCGTTGTTGCCCTTTGTCTGGGCTCTTTGTGCCCCCATCCTTCTGTCCCTTCGCCTCTCAATAAACCCTTCCTGACTTCACCCTCACAAAGAGTCCCTCCCGTGCTTCCTGCCTCCTGCGCCTTTACCAACGAGCCCTCGTCGTGCCCTGGGTGCGATCACGGCTAGGACTCCGCACTCACAAGGTGCCGTCGCTCAGCCCTCAGTCAGCCCGGGTTGTGTTGCGGACCCCTTTAACGAGGCGCCCCGCGAGGGCAAGGGACCACACCGCAACACTTGTTTAGAAGTTTTCAACCTCTGTGTGACAAGTACTGGAGTCTGGCTTTCAGAGAATGGGGCTTACGAACTGCAGTAAGGCAACAGATGACAAAAATGTACTCATTGTTTGTCCTTTTACCAAAGAAGTCAGTGTGTAAGTGAACCATAAGAGGTCCCTTAAGAGTCCTGAGGACCATGGAGAAAGCTTATGAGCATCAGCCTTGGAGGCATTGGCAAGATATGCAACATCTGTGTTTGGAGCAGATAAGACACACAGACCCTTGGACAAGCTGAGATCTTTATTCTCTCCCACTAATAACATTCTCAATAGGGTGCAGGTGCCTCCTGTTATTTTGAGGAATTCCATCTAGCTTCTACTGCCAGGACTTAAGAAGCCAAATATGCACAAAGTGCATCCACCCAGTGCACGCTATTACATCTTGTAACAGTTGCAGAATGGTGGTGGATAATTCACTAGGAAAGCTGGAGGCAAGAAGGCATGGTTTCCAGAGGCACTCAAATGCCAATATTACAAATACTATACATATGATGATGATCTGCTTTACCTATTTACAACATATGGAAAACTGGAGGCAATTTTGTTTATTATCAGAATAATATCTGAATACTGATGAACTCATTAGCTGATCTGAAAATCTGGAAAGGACTCCCAAAGGCAGTGGCGGTCCCAGTTCAAGAGACTAGGGAAATTAGGAAAGTCACACTGGAACTTTAGTGTAAAATAATTACAAATTTTTTTTGACCACTTTATGGTCAATAGCATTTTTATAGCACCTTTTGTTATTGAAATTCTTCACATTTTTTTCCTACTTACTTCTTCTGCCTTCACAGAAAAGCATGAGAAGGACAAAAACGGTTTTACAAAAAGCAACACCACCTGTTTTATTATATGAAATGTAACACATATACTTCTTTCTCCTCTGCATATATTCACCAAATAAATATAGGCCATATGGCACTCGGAGTATGTATGTGCTCACATTCATGCCACACATAGTTATCCTTTCAAGAAGTTACCTGCTAACTTGTGCTATTTCACAAACTGGAAGTGCTCCTACTGCTGCAATACTGCACTGAAGAAGATGCTGATCTGTAGGACAGATGTTATCCCTGAAAAAATTCTAAATCTGGTAGTGTATAAAACATTGATTTTTCTGTTGAATTAAGTATTGATTTAATTGGAGCTTTTTCTGCCTCCAATTTTGAGATCATGAAACACTATTTCTAAGGCTTGTACATATTGCTTAGTGGTTTGCAATATTTCAGTAATGCCTTGAGGCTTTCTGTTTCATTGCAATTGCATTTACAGCAATAAACTGTTCAACAAACACTGAATTTTATTAAACTGGCAAAATATGTGATAAAGAAAGCTAAACAAGCCCACAGTCAGCTGTGCCAAAAATAAACAAATTATTTCTTTTAAATGCTAAAATAATGTACAAACGAGGTTCAACAAAATTAAATGCAGAATAATTCCAAAACTGAAGTGTGTATAAAATTAAAGTTCAAGAGAAGAACAGTCACACTATCCAGCTGCAGTTCCACTGCAGCAGGGATTCATCATTCCATGTGTAATGAAATTCTTAGCCATTTTCTCCTATCCATGGCCACAATGTATTGCTCCTTCAACTTAGCTGAGAGAGTGGAGTGCCATCCCTGAGCTGGAGCAAATTATCCTCCTTTTTAAAAGCTTTTTAGGGTTAATTTTCACCTGTCTGTATTTGCTGGTCGAGAACCAGAGAACAGTTGTACCAGCACAACTGAGGATACACTGTGTTCTCAGGATGACAGCTGGACAAGACAGGCAGCTCTTCACATTGGCCTTGCTGCCTAATCTTACATGTGGCATAAGTATGGTCCCCCTAGAAATGATGCCCTCTACAACCTTTTCCCTTTGCTTTCTACTTTCCCTTCCCATCTTTTCTCCCACGAACAAGTGTGTAAGAAGAAGAGACAGCCATGGCCTTGCAGCTGCTGAGTTTCTTCAGCACACACGGAATGACCCTCAAGGTTCATCTTCCAGCCATCTGCAGCAGCACTGCCACATTTGTATTGAGCAGCAGGCAACTCACCCCACAAGCCCCCATGTGCTTTCAGTGAGACATAAAAATAGTTCATTCAGTGTTTTGTTTTCAACTGACTACATATAGTTTCTCCTCATTTCCTCTTGTATCCTGTCTTGAGGATTATAAAGTTTGCGTTTTATGGTTTTATCAAGACTACAACTATCCAAGATGGGTAATGCAGAGGTGAACAGTGAAAGGCAAAGCAACTGTTGTCATATTAGAAGGTAAGTTATTGTTGTTTCAATCAAGTAATATAGGCAGTGATAGAAACATGAAATCCATTCTCTGATGCAATCACTCCTATTTTGTCTGTTCTTAATACTGTCCACTGACAAAGAGTCCATAATTTTCCCAAGCAGTCTCTTACAACACTTAATTACCTTCACCATCTTTTTTAACTTGGTGGATTGCAATTTTTCTGCAAATGGAACATGGTTATGACTAACACAAAAGATCTCTTTCACTAGTCATGGCTCCATAGCTTTCTTTTAAGCTGATCATCTCGTTCAGGACATATATATTTCAGAGGCTCCTGACGTGAAAAGCATGGTGGCTCTTCATGCCAGTGAAGAACTTTCTTCGAAGACACTCTTTTACAAGTCTGGTGCCTGCAGAATATACATATAAACTAAGGGGTTTAAACTAAATCATTTCTTTAACTCACCAATTAATAAATGTACAAAAACTGGCAAATATCCCTCCTTTATAATAGTGAGACAAAAGAACATCACCAGGGTGAAGAAAGAAGATGCTCAGGAGCTTTGTGTTGAGAACTTTAATAGCCCATTCCCTAAGAGAGAGAGATTTCCTAAAAGCAGTTTCTTCTGTCTCATTTTCAGTGGCTGTAGCAAGGCTTAAGCAAGGACAGGATATACCCCTCTAGGGATAGTTCATCTAACTAAACACAGACATTGTCAATGATGACATCTGCAGCTGAGTTAGTCTTCTCAATTCCCTTTACAGTTAATGGAAAGAAAGAGTTGTGTTTGATTGTGATTCAGCTTATGCCTTGGACACCTTCTGTAGGATGAGACATACCCCACAAATGCATAATTTGCTACACTGAGTATAAATTGAACCTGAGATAAATAGCTTGTGTATAGACGTCTAGACTGTATGCATTTAAAGCAAAGCGAGAGGAACCCTTCTGCTGCTGACTTTTAACAGGAACAGTTTCCATGGATGGAGTCGTATTATTTGCAGGCAAAATCACAGCCTTGTTTTGATTAACTTTTTTCTGGAGCTGCAGTCCATTAACACTCACTCATGCAGACTGTAATGATGTATTGTATATTCTTTTTAAATCTTATATAACAGCTCTAGTGCGTAACAATGTCATGGTAATTAGAATCACAGTTTTGACTATTATGAGGCATTTTCTGCTTGGCTTGTGCTTCTAAAATGTAATTTCTGTCATTTGGCAGCTATACTACCAAGAATGTAGCAAGGTGGGGGAGATGTGTAAACTTTTACTAAAGTTTCTGTCCCAAAACAAAGCTGACACCCCAGAAAAGTCAGAATCCTCCGTTTTCATTATCAATCCATGAGAAAACTTCCTCCCCTCTGAAATTTTTCTTCCAAGATCAAGCAAAGAGGGCAACTTAGAGACTTCCTGGTAGCAGAGGGTGCAACTGAGGCTGCACTACAAAAAGCATCTGTGGAGAAACTCTCCAGGCCATCTCATGGAGGAGGCTCAGAGCACACAAGTTTGCACTTGCTGAGGGATACCTGTTATTGCAGTGTCCATGTTCTACTACTGCTCTTGTAGTCTTTTTCTGCCTCCACAAAGAAGCCCCAAGCTGAAGAACTGAATGAAGCAAAGAGCAGATAAGCATTGAGAGAACCAGCAAGTGTCTAAATTCAGGATTTTGTAGCAGGGCACGTAGTCAAGACATTCTTGGCCCTCTAATGAATTTCATTTGATTCCCAGCTGAGCTGTTTCGTATGTTTGTCGTGCTCGTGGCTCTGGTCAAATAAAAACACAGCTGAGGCAGCTGCTATTAATACTGATGTGCTTTACTACTGCAACGGTTGTGTTCACTGTAGCTCCTCCAGACATGCCCCATTCTTTGGACACAGACTCTACTTTTCTAGCCTGTGACTTAAGTATGAGAGCAACTGGTTCGACTGCAGCTAGCTGGCAGTGTGGAAGCTCAAAAAGGTTGGCCAACTAGCCTTGAACAGTTTGTAAGGAAAATGAGGGATTAAATGACAATTAATGAGGTATATATTGCCACTAAATTTCTAAGAAGTCAAGGCAGGAGAAGGGCTGGAATACCTAGAAAAATCGATGTTGAAATTTGACACCTCACAAACTTACCCAAACTGCAGCAGAACCTGGCAGTGCACGTTGTGAGCAGCATGCAAAAGAAATGTGCGTGCATACCAAGTAGTGATATGGTTGAAACCAGGAATAAGGATTTTCAATTTGGACAGCTAGATTATGCATAAATGGGGAGTAAGTCCTTTGCTTTGCTTTAGGAGTTTAGATAAGTTACATGAGCTCCCCATATTTTAATTTTCTCATCTCTAATACTGAGATGAGAAACATGTATACAGAATCTGGTTATTTTCCTCAGTATGAGGTGATGCCTTGCTCAAGGAACAGCATGGAAGTAATTTCTGCCTCTACTGAAGCAAGAATGGATTATCTAACAATGACAAACTGTCACCATCATTTTGCCTTGGCAGGTAGAATAACCAGTTCCTCTATTTTTCTTTTTAAGGATAAAAACACAAATCACTTTATCCATGAATAAAACATGCTGCCCTACAAAGAGATCGTTTCCTCTCCAAATCCAGTGGTTGCCCAAATAAAATCATCTCAGAAACACCACAAAATTAATGAGATATAGCTGAACACAAGGAGAGAACTTGAGAAAGGGAACAAAATTAATAAATAAGGATGGGGGAAAGCACAGGAAAATTCTTTGTGAGACAGATATGTGGTTCAGAAATGAGAAGATTTTTAAATGGTCAGGATGTCAGGAGGGCGTTAAAGAAACATTCCGAGAGCAGATTTCAGCCCAGGGAGAGTACTGTAATTCCCGTAACTTCAGTACAATTTATTTCAAGTCAGTCAAAAAAGACCCCAAATGTATATGACACACTACTGCAGCTATGAGGAGATGAATAACAGAGCTGGGAGCTGGAGAGGTGAATGCAGGACGGAACATCTGACCCTCCCTGACAGCTGCCTGCAGTGTCCCCGCCATCCCTGAAGGAAATCCACGGGACGTGCTCAGCTGCAGACCCCCAGCCCCGAGCCCTCCCTCTGCCTCTTCCCAGCTGGCGGCTCGGGAGCTGGCACGTCTGCTGACCGGGAGCGGGGCTTTCTCAGGTCCCACCGCTGCTCGTCCTCTTTTCTCGGGCAGGACACAAGTACTCGTCCCCGCCGCCACAGAGGCAAGACATTTCTTCCTTCTGCTCTGCTCTCTCTCAGAGGGGCATTGCCACTTGCAAGCACAGCCTGCCGGGCCCCGCTAAGGAAAGGGGGCGCGGCCCGGGCGGAGGGAGAGGGCTCGGCCCAGGCTGCGGCAGCAGGACCGTGTGGTGTGCCCGCAGTGCTCCGCTGCGGCAGCAGGGCCGTGCGGCGTGCCCGCGCTGCTCCGTCGCCGGCAAGAGGTAAGCGGCCACGACAGCTGGCGCCCAATGTGGGCTGCGGCAGCAGGACCGTGTGGTGTGCCCGCAGTGCTCCGCTGCGGCAGCAGGGCCGTGCGGCGTGCCCGCGCTGCTCCGTCCCGCTCCCGGCACGGCCCGTGCGGAGGGAGAGGGCTCGGCCTCGCACTCCGGCCACCTCCCGGCGGGGCTGGCCCCGTTCCTGGCATCCATCGGCAGGGAAAGGGGGCCGATGCCCCTCCTCAGGCCCTGGCCTGATGTCCCCTCCTCAGACCCCGCCTGACCTTCTCCTTACTGCAAATTGGCTCACTTTAGCTATAAGAAAAAGCAGCTTCTAGCACCAAATTTAAGCCTCGGCAACATATTACAATTAATGAATTCTTACGCTTCTTTATTGCCCACAGGCACAGTTAAGACTCTGCGAAAGTTCTTAATTAAGTACGCAGAGAGGTGTCTTTAGGAGAGCAATTCCAAGCTTGCGTACACTCGGCTAGTAAACACAAACTTTGAAACGTACACTACTTTACTCTGTGGAATCAGAAACTTGGATGTGTAGTGTTTGTTCACCTCACTGCTATTTTAGAATCAGTCTCAGAAGGCTCTCAGGGTACGGTTTAGAGTATGAAGCCATAGAGGAAGTGTTGTTTGACTAGCTTCAGGATTGCTAACATTGTCAATTCATCAAGTTGATTTATATTTCTTTTCCCCAGCTTTCCAAAAGTGTCTCCTCTTTACCTTTTTTCATGGCACACTGAATGATGTGATTCTGGCATTGCTCCATTTGTGATTGTCAATAGACAGGAAGATTTATAGCCTAAGGTTAAAAAAAAATCCTCTGGCTATGGTCTCCTCTTGTCCTTTAGCTTAGGAGTCAGAAACAGGGAATCAATTTTAAATTGACTGTAAACACTAATGCTGCATTAAAAATTCAAAATGATACCACTTTGCTATGTATGTTCCAATATATAATATTTTGTGCTGGTCAAAAATGAGATGAAAAAGCCTCCAATTTTTCGAGATGACTAAAAAAAATTTTACTTGCCATTTCTTACTGTGGTGATGCTGTGATAAAACCTAAAAGTATGTTAAAATGTTCTGTATATATTACCCATCATAGTAATTTTCTTAAAGCAAATATATTATTTTCTTACCTATTTTTTTTCACTTTGGTAAGTTTTAAATTGATGTAAGAAAATATCTGAAGCTCTAATATTAATAAATAAATGCTGAGTAGGATCAGACTCAAAGGCACCTACATTAAAGCACAAAGTCCTTAAATTGTATGATTCAAATTTTTTGAATTCCCTATATTTTTCATCCACTTATTTAACTTCTGGGACTGATCTTTAGCATCACTAAACAAGACAGTAATATCTTTAAATGCTCCCCACATAAAATGAAGTTTGTCCATATCTTGCACAATGGAAAAGTGCATCTTAAGCAAATGACTCATTGATTCACACAGAGGATAAATTCTCACTTTATTCATCCACAACATACACGGATCCTACATGTGTACATTCTTCCTTGCGCCATGGCTGTCCTGGAGTTATTTTCTCCTATGTCCCACTTACTTGAAGGACATAGGACTAAACTAATCCCCCAACATTACTGAACTAAAATGGGTCCTAGATGCTATTTATCAGGTGATGAGCCCAAATGTTTCTGTATGCCCCATACCTCATGCACAGGACACAGGGTTCCACACTTTGCTATATTGGTAAGCTGCAAATTAAATTATTATGTTTTTCTTCCTTAGCAGGTATCACTTCTATGAACAGCAGTTCTGACTGGATTATTATTGAACTGACTGACTGGTTTCACAATAAAGAGAAAGGTTTTTTTAGTAGCACACAGAGAAAAAAAAAATTACTTTTTTTTTTCATTTTCATTTGGTTAAATGTAGAACTAGCTGTGGTACCTACAAAAAGTAGGTGGTGGGTTTTCTGCACTTTTAAATAATGCCCTCAAACAACCTGTGCATTTACAACTTATTATGTGGGATTGGGATCACTACCTTCCTACTTGGTTCCTGCAGAAGTGGCAGAAAATAACAGAAGAGCAGAAAATGACAGATCCAGAAAAGAGATTTCACATGATTATTCCCTTTTTAGAGCATTTTAGGCTTTATTAACAAAACACTTTAAACTTTGAATTAAGTGATGAAGCTCCTTGGCACTAGAAAACAGCTTTCAAAACCACTGTTTTAGTTTCCAAGAAGAAAAAGCTTAATACCAAAAACATTGCTGTTTCCAACTATAACAGTATCTGGCATAATGTGATATTGTAACAGTAATTCCCGTCTCTTGGTGAGTGTGGATGGCTTTCTGCTCCACAGTAAGAGCAGAGGAATGCAGTGGAAGGGTCAGGTTTGAGCTTGGCAGAACACAGCATATGTGATTTTAGGCAAGTCGTTCGAGACCACGTCCAAGAAAGGCAGCAGGCAACACTTAGCGTGCATAACTTCAGGGCCTGGTCTCCTCTTATAGCTCAGGTGAAGGACTGCATGTCTCAGGAAGGAATCCAGCATAACTGGGGAAATGTCTAGCTAGGAGAGAGATCAGCACTGAGAACAGTAACTGGACTGAGTGCCTGTGGTGTACCATCTCCTGCCTCTTGCCAAAACAAAGTTGTGGGCAGGTGCATGAGCATGGAGCTAGATGTGCAGGGAACAGAAAGTCCAAACCCCTCCCAAACGCTTCAAATACACATTTCTGAAATTTCAGGTCCTTCAGCATTAGATGACAGCTGACGGGGCTTTTAAAAGGATCAAAATTTTGGATTTATATGCCTGAAAGTTCTGTCTGTCTCACCTTAGACATTCCAGCAGCACTGAACTCTCCAAGTTAATTTTTCTTTTTACCTCAGCTATTTCAGTGTTACCAATAATGTGCAGAGCAGGTGTGTGCTAAATTCTTTTTGCATCTGAATCATAATCATTCTATATTCATTCCTTTACCCATAGAACAAGAATATCAGTTCCTGACTCATATACTATGAGAATAAATATGTAAGTGTTTTTGGAAATGTTCAGATAATACAGACACTGGCATTTTAAAATAGGACAGAAGTACAGCTATACAAGTTCTAAACAATACAGTCACTTAGAAGATCAAAAGCCACTTTAGTGGGAAGAAAAATCAGGCACTCTCATCTTTCTAGACCACCATTTGAATTCCACTTGAGGCCTTTTAGCTGTCAAAGGTGTGATATGTAATTACACTGTAGATAGTATTAAGATTTAGTAGTTTATTCTAGTCAGAGGAGGAACATAAATACAGAAAGCTTTCGTGATACTAAGGTTCATTTATTGATGGAGCTAGGGGATTAATTTTGAGTATGGAGTCAGAGGGATTTCCCATAAAGATCTTGTCAGAATTAAATGTCAGACAATAAAGTTTCTGGTGATATTTTCTAAAACCCAGTTTCTTTAGCATACATGAAGTCCAAAATCCATCACTCTTTTTCTTTTTTTTTTTTTTTTTTTTTTTTTTTTTTACATATTTTCAGCAAAGTGACATTATTTTTTAACAACTATACAGTATTGAAATCGGGAGCCTTATTTACTAAGAAACACTTCAACTCCACAGCAGAAGCTGTGATGCCAGAAGGTAAATAGTGGAGAGGACACAGAGGTGGGCACGGCTGGCCCCACTCCTGTCTGTAGAGCCCCTCAAGGCTCCTCTGACCCATGGTCGGAAATTTATCGCTGCGCTGGTTCACTGCCCTTGGGGTGTTTGGGGCACACGCAGAGAAACCGATGGTTCACCCTTGACGGTTCGTGCCCCTCTGCAGGATGCCAGGGGCAGGAAAAGCACTGGCAGTTTTCACGCCGAACCCAAACCACACCAGGCACCTCTTCGCCCGGCGTGTGTTCAAGGTGTACAACCTCACGCCATGCGAACTGGTCCTGGACAGCTTATGCGGACTGTAACACAGGAAATTAACCTGCAGCCCTTAGTGCCACCTGCAGTTTGGGCTCTGAGGTTTTAACCCCGGTGCCCGCGGGCGGGACAGGAGCGGAGCGCCGCGGACTGGGTGTCCCCGTCGTGTCCCCGTCACTGCGCTCCCGACGCGGAGCCCAGAGGCCGGGCGGGACAGGCGCCGGCTGCCTGACGCTCCGGCCCTTCGGGGGCTCCCCTCCAGCTGGGCGAGGCTCTCTCTGGCCGCCGCGACAGTGACGGATGTGACGGACGGAGCCCCGCCGCGGCCCCGGCCGCGCTGCGCGGGCGCTGCGGGCGTCAGGCGGCCCCCGCCACCCCC
>VZTG01001350.1:336984-379565 GCA_013397845.1 Melanocharis versteri | reverse complement strand
CTGCCCGGTGCGCGGTGGGCCGGGCTCGCTTCGCCTCGGCCCGGCTCCGCTCCGCGGGACGGACCCCGCGTCCCGGGGCACGGCGGCGGGCGCTGCCTCGCCGCTTCTCGGCCTTGTCCCCCATGGTACTGCGCGTACCAGGAAAAATGGTCTCTTGGCAGGGTCAGCAGTTTGTGTCGTAGTTCATCTTTCGGTGAACTGAAAATTACCTGATATTCTCGTAAAACTCGATCGTAAGCGTTTGCTGGGAAACTCCAAGAAGGTCTGAAGTGACAAAAGTTTCTGAGAATCCTGCCCCTGGGGTCGTTATAGCTTTCACATCTGTTCGATCATAATGGTGATTTATTTTTCATATAGCAATACTGTCTGAGCTTTACTCGACATTCTCAGTGGTTCTTTTTTCATAACCAGTATTCACATGTGAGCTCAAGACAGCAATCAAGCCCTTTGCAGTGTCCTATCGTTAATAAATGAATGGTTTATAATAATAATTTTGGCCATAAAGGGGGGACTTTTAGCTACATACTATGCGTTACAGACATACTGTAGAGAAGATAATGCAGAGAGAAGCTGTATGATTTTGGGTTTTCATTTATTTACTGCCAATCTGTGGAGAAATAATTGAGCAATAGAATAATTCCTCAATCATGAACTATTGCTTAGTTTGGTTTTGTAGCTAACAGGAGGAACATTGCGTAGGATGTATTTTGGCAGACTCCAGTAACTTGCCCATTGAAATAGTGCCCATGCTGTCTTTCCTGCACCTTTTTCTGTAGGATTGAATCAAAACAAAATGCAATTTCAAGCATTCAGGTTTTGGGTTAAATAGCGTTAATCTCAGAAAAAGTTTTAGCTGGTATTGAAGAAAATAGTGCTGTAACTGAATTAAGGATGAAGTGGGCTTGCTTGCCAGTGTCTGTAGATCAGTATATAGTTAATTTTACTTTTGTAATTGGTTGTACTACCATGATGTCATTAGACTAATTGGGAAAACCTTGACTGACCATTCTTTTATATTTCTTGAATGAAGGTATAGTACTTGCGAAGCTCAGCTTGGATGGAGATCATATGCATTGTTACTGGTGTTATTGTTATATTTTCACAGAAGTTGCCTTAAACCACCTTATGTTGAAAACATTTCCAGTTTTTATTTTTCTTGAGCAGACGTTGTTACAAAATGCAGGGATTTGGGTTTGTTGGGTTTTTTTTTTCCCTGTTGTTCTTGGGTGTTGGTGTCTGGAAAGAGAAATGAGCTTCTTCACAGGATGGGTAGCACGCACTGTGGACATGCCTCTGTACATTTAGCCCTAGATTGTTTTGGCCCAGGGCAGTGCAGAGTGTATGTTGATGCTCTAACGTAGAGGCCAGGTGTAGGGTACTCAAGCTTACTGCTTCTGGACTTGGCTAATTCATACTGAAGTGAGCTTCCTACTCTTAGAAATAACCTCCACATTTTGTTTCCGAGAGTTCTGGTTGGCAGTTGTGGCATTGTGCTAGGTGTAGAGTTTAGCGGATGGGTGGGGTTGAATGAGAAATTTTGGGGGACCGGCTGGTGAGTTTTATCGTATCAACTTCTCAACTAGTATCTTCAAGTAGTACATCCAAATGAAAGGCTGGTATGTGTTGGTACAAGGGACTGTCTCCACTTTAGAAGCACACATTTGAAAAATTCTGCATTTTTTTCTGTATTTTAAGAGATGAAAAGTAAAGTGAAAAAGGAGTCCTACAACAGACCGTGCAAGGACTCTTCTTAAAGAAGATTGCTTTTCTCTTTTCTCTGTGTGAGCTTTAACAGATCCTGATGCAACAAAGCTTTTCATGGGTGAGGTGATCCCAGCAGTGTTGCGACCTAATTCCTGGAAAAGAACTTGAATACAGTTCTAGGAATTTTATGTAGCTCATTTTGAACCTTTCTAAAATGCTTATTTCTGTGAAACCAGGTGTATGGTTGATAGGTCCTTTATATACTCAGGCCTTTCTAAACAAGACATTTTATACTTAAATGTTGCTCAAAGATAAATCTGCAGTTCAAGGTTAGGGAAGAAGAATAACATGAAAGAAATGAAATAGTTTGTACCTTGCTTTGCTTTTCACTCAGGTTCTTTGAGACAGAGATAGGAGTTTAACCATGGTTAAATTTTTTTAGGTACGTGCATGGTACAGGTGGTTTGGAGAGATAACTGAAAATAACAGTGTTTTCCAGTGTGGGAGCTGTTGTTTTTATTTTTTCTTTCTTTACTTTGTTGCTGTGTCTCAAGCTTTAAAGTGTATTTGGAAATCTGTGTAGTAGGAAAACCTCTCATTTAACTTCATGGTCTTGATCAATGGGCTTAGATGATCCAATAGCACAGGGTGCTGTGGTATTGAAAGAGAAGCTTATATGCTGTTATGTAACGTGTATTTTACAGTAAAGCTTATTTACTTGAAACAAAGGTGATATGTTGCTCCTTTTTTTTTTAATACTGTTACTAATTATCCTAGAGAAAATGGCGTATTTCCTGCTTCCTTTGTAAATAAAAGAACTAGAAGCTGTGTGAAATGACTGCGGGTGTAGCCCAGGGGCGTGATGTAGTAGGCTTGCATTTCACTTGGTACCTGGTGATGTGCAGCCTCTTACTAGGACTTTCTTAAGCCATGTAGAACTTCATAGAATAAATATTTATCATATTTTTGGTGATACATTAAAGATGAATTTGATTTCATGAGTGGAAATATGAAAAAAAAGCAAACACCTGTGTAACTTCATTTTAGGAGCAGGTTTTGGAGTACACAGGTTAACCTCTGTGTAAAATTAGTGCAATCTGCAAACAGGCAGCAGTTCATGAGCTATTAAAATAACAATCGACTTTCACAAAAAATGTATCTGACATATTGTCAGAATTGGACGGAGTAAGCCAGGTTTTCTTTTCTTAACCTTGCCCAGCAGCGTAATGGCATTAAACTCATCACACCCTGCTAAAGTGAAGCAGTGACTTTCAGCTGTCACAGCCGAGCTTTTTGGGGATCTTTCAGTGCTGTCACGGCAACTCCTGTTTAAGTCAATAATTCTCTTCAGTGGATATCAAAATGAAAAAGAGAAAGGAATGGCATATTCTCTAAACTAGCTTTCTTTTGATATAAATTGAAAAAGTGAAAAAAGTATTTTTTAAGATTTTTATTAGCTCTAAATGCCTCTTGCTTATGTTCTCTGTAATATTAAATTAATATTGCTATTTTCTATATTAAAAATTGCACTGCTTCAGTAGTGGCACTTCAAAAGTTTTCATTACCATGTTCATGTGAGACTTTTTTCGAGGAACTCTGTCATTTTTGAAAATATCATAAAATGCTTTAGAAGATTATGTTTAACAGTGTGTATATTTCTTGCAAATGTGTGTATCTGGAAACACGTTGTATACAAAAAGAGAAAATTCCTAATGAATTTAAGAACTGAACACTTCCGTCTTTAATGTCTCTAGTCATTAGAGTCCACTTCAGGTGACAAGCTCCCTTTCTGTGACTTAGAAACTGAATTCATACTTAATTTGTATGGAAAGACTCTTGGAATAGGAAATAGTCTTAACATTTTATCTCTGTGATAATCTATGTGCAATCAACTGTTTTTGATGTGGTTTTGTTGTGTTCTGTGCTGTCTTTGCTTTCTTCTAGCTATTTCTAATTTTCAGTTGTAATCAAAGGATCAGATCAGTTTACTCTGGGTTTTATATATGGGTTTATGGGATTACCGCAGGCAGAGGTGAGATGCTGTTTTTTTTTTTTTAATTGAGGCACTTTTGACAGCAGAGTTGCCAGGGTTAGAGGCAGCATCTGCAGCACCCAGCTATAACACCTGTGCCTCTGCCTGCACCTGCCAGATGAGAGTGCACAGAGGTGGGCTGTGGGTGAAGATTTGGTGTCTGTAAAAGAGAATCAATTTACAAATGAGCTCTGGAAATATAATGGCTGCGGGGTCCCTGAGTAGCTGCTGTGGTTGCTGCTATATGCCAAGGTGACAATTTGGAGTTTACAATTTCTGTCTGCCCAGAAGTGGTAATTTCCTTCATTTCATCAGGTGCTTTTAGATATCAAGGACTTGAAAACTGTGATCCAATTCATCAGTGGAAATGCAGGTAATTATAGGAGGAATATTTCATATCTGGTTGCTCAGGCCGGATGAACTGACCCCTTACTGGACTCAAAAATAAAACACAGATTGTGTCTCTTGGCTAGCAGTAGACTTCTTGCATGGTTTTAGCAAACATTGTCGGAAGTTGCCTCGGTTCCTTAGAGCATGTAACATTTTGATTTACATGTGCCCAGATTGCCAATATAGAAAACCCCAAGTCTAAAACAAATGTATCAATTGCTGAGCACCAGCCTATATGTGATAGGATGATATGTAATTAAAAGTAGACATCTCTTTACCTTACTTGTTTTTTTCTTCTAAAATCCCTGGTTGCTCCTGCCCAGCCTTGTATTATGTCTCCAAGGTTTTAGTTATTATTGTCTGACTCTTGGTAGATTTCTTAGTAAAAAATTCATTGTTTTACAGCACTGTAGAAAGCCTTGTGTAATTTTATTGCAGTATTTCTAAAATTGATACATCTTTCATTCATGAGCTGATGTTCTGTTCTTTGTCCTACACGGTTTTTTCCGTTGCTGTAAATGTTGTACTTGTGTGATGAATGTCGATGTACCTTCTGTTAATACATAATTCAGACACTATTCCATTTGGAATCACACTGGAATGAAGGCATTGATAATTTCCAAGTAAATGAGTGGGTGGAAATCAGACAGCTTATTTATTTTTAGGCGTTTAGCTTGTCAGCTTTTGTGAATGTTTGTGTTCGCTCACATTCTTGCCGTCTAACGTTGAATTTCCAGGGACCATCATATGTCTAGAACCATTTAACTTTGCCCATGCATATGAAATGTAACCCTGTGGTGGTTTTGGTTGAATTTCAAAACACGAAATGTAGCACAATAACGGTCTTATGAGTGATCCGAGATCACTTCAGGTAGATGGAACAACCTTCAGTGCTTAATTTTTAACTGTCATTTACGTTAACTCTGTGTTTTGAAGTGCAAGAAAAACTGACAGTTTTTAGATCTATTGCTGTATTTGTTTTTCCAGCTGTTGTAAAGTTTTAAAAAATATTAGCAACAGTTATCCTGGTACCTTTTTATTAGTAAAGCCACTATCTAGTAATGAAAACTATTTTTCTTAAGTTTTCTCAAAATTTTTTCTTGTGTATAGAACATCTATACATATATAAATGTATGTGTATATAAAACCACATTCTTAGCAATTTCCTGATCCAGAGGATAAATAAATCTCGGGCAAGGTAGCGTTCTCTAGCTGACTTGATTAATATGCCTGCTCCCTTGGAGATCTTAAATGTACTCTTGAAACAAAAATCCTAATAATAAAATAAACTGTCTTTTCTGTCTTGCCTAGATAAAATAAACAGTGATACTTTTTACACCTTTGGACACTTCCCTGATATAGAAAGCCTTCACGTGCATGTCTACCTTTCTTGAAGCTCTTTTCTCTAGGAGTGTGTAGATTCTTTTCAGAGTGGAAGTTCTAATGGTTTTTCTAAAATTTCAAGTGAAAATTTATCCACCTGTAGCAGAAATGCAATTTTAGTGTTGTTTATAAATGTGTGAAACTACTTGGGAGAAATCTCTTGTAGTCTATTTTACCTAGCAATGGATAAATTTTATTATATATTGAATAACTAGGTATATCTTTTTTTACTGCACATGTTATTAGCCTGAGAGACTGCAGACTTCGAAGTTGAATGGATTATGTTAGAGCATGAGCACAGTTTGGGTAATAAGGTTTCAGAGATCTGTTCTCTAGTAGTTTTTTAGTATTAGTAGTAATCTCTTAGCTCTGTTGCTCTTTAAACCCATTCTTCATATGTGTACCTTATCTATTATATGCATATTCAAATTCCATTGCTGTCTGGAAGTTTCAATTTTCTTCTCTCCTTTGCCCACAGATATGCGTGATAAAATGAGGAAATGGAGGGAAGAAAACTACCGAAACAGTGAACAGATAGTGGATGTTGGAGAAGAGTTAATTAATGAATATGCATCTAAACTTGGAGATGACAGTAAGTAAACAATCATTATTTTAAAAGTTTCGTTGCCTGATTTGGTTTTCTTTTTTCAGTCTATTTTATTTAACAGCCTTTATGTTGTCTTTCAGTACGTGCAGATGTTGATGAAATATATATTACTTTCTTAGTCTCATAGGCTTCCAGAATTCCAAGTTTTTTTCTTTCCCAAATGTGGGCTGCAGTGAAAGCAGCCATAAAAATTACCTGATAGAACTGTTAGCTTGCTATATTAGTATTTAGACTGCAATGTGAAAACTTCAGTTGAAACTGTTACTTAGATGTTATGTGCCTGATTTTCTGTTCTTCAGTACTGTGACAGAAATTGAAGCAATTCCTCATGGGGATCTGTCTAGAACATGGCAGTTATGATGTTGGGAAAAATAGAGAATTAGAGCTTTTTTGCCTTTCAAGATGTCAGAAAATACTTTGGCACTAAAAACACTGAATTGCTTAAGTATGTTTTTAATTAATTCCAGCAGTTTCTTAATTTGTTTGTGTTTCAGCTGTGATTCATGGGAGTAGAAGGCGAAAAATGTACAGACAGAATTCATTAATCCTGTTTACATGATAGGTGCTTCATATTATCTTAAACAAACCCCGAAACAATTATCTGCATTTATTGTCTCTTTGTGTCCAGTTTGGATAATTTATGAACAGGTGATGATTGCTGCCCTAGACTGCAGTCGAGATGATTTGGCATTGGTAAGTTTTCAAGTTGACTTTTCTTTCACTGTATGTTTTTGTCCTGGGTATCTCTTCCAGATAGTTTTTTGAACAGTTACAGGATATTCTGAACTCCATGGCTTGGACTGGTAGAAAGAATATCTATCAAGAAATACACAGCTGTGAAGAAGAAACTGCCACCACTTACCTCCTCTAAGGCATAACTTTTGTTTAGACAGATCACATCTCTTCCAATAGCCATGAAAATATTTACAGCTACTCTTGTATGGGCTAAAGGTCAAGAATAATATTGAAGTTGCCATATTGTACAGAGAGTGTTTGTTTATTGAAAAACTCTCAAATTATATTGGTTTTCTGAATGTTTTGAGGTAAAATGGCCCATCTTACATATCATGTTATATGTCGTGTTGGCTACCATCAAAGAAAGTTGCTGACATATTGGAGGTCTTCAAGATGAATAAGGAGCTGGACTGCATAATGTGTAAGGAAAGGCTGGGAGGTCTATGTTAAGTCTTAGGAAAGCCAAGAAGGGATTTTTGGATATGTACTGATGGGAAGGAAGGTATAAAGAAGGTGGGCACGTATTTTCATAGATGTGCAACAAAAGACGAGTGTGAGACGTAAGCTGCAACAAAGGAAATTCCACTTAAATATTAGGAGAAACTTAGTGAATGCTTTGTGACAAATGGCACATTGAAGCTGTGGAATCTCCTTTGGAAATGCTTAAAAATAGATTGGGATATGGCCCTGCACTCCCTTGGAAACTGGCTCTGGTTTGAGTGGGGATTTGGAGCAGGTGAACTCTAAAGGTCCCTTGCAATCCAAGTTATTTGGTGATCGTTGATAAAAATATTGTTAATGGATATTTGAGTTTTGTCAATTTGGATGCAAATTTGTTTGAATGATGCGAATAACAATTGAGATAGAATTAGCTTATTTTGAATTGTAACCTGTTTGTTAGATTAAAAACAAGGAAGCCATTGAAACAAACAAACAAAACAACAGTTTAGCTAATGCTTTAAAAGCAACAACAGGAAAAGGCAAAAGTTTGTCTTACAGGAAAATCTTAATAATCTTTTCACCCCTCCTTCACAAAACAGTCAAAAGAAAACAGAGGCTTCTCTTGTGCCCTGAAAGCCATCAAGTTTGAGCTAATTCTAAGTAAAAAGCCTTTTTCCGGTCTCCAGGTCTTCATCGCAATTACTCCTCCAGTGCCTTGTTCTCTGTCAGATGACAAAATACCTCATAAAATCTTTGAGCTTCATGTGATGTCATTTGGGTAAAACTTAATGCAAGGGGTCAGACTAGAGGATGTAATTGGGAGAAGGGCAGTTTGAAAGTAGGCAGAACTAGACAGGGTTGTCTGGCATCCCATGTATGTATATGGTAAAATGGAATATGCTGGAAAGCATAGTACAAGACTTTGAACTTATGAACCTACTGAACTTCCCTCTCTTTTGTCCCTCATAAGAAAATACTGTTGTAGTATAGCTGTTTGTTTGAACAAAACCAAATAGACTTACTGTTTAAATAAATACATTTCTGTGTCCTGATTTATATGTAAAACAGGTTTGGTCTTTATTTTCAGGGTCTTTTAAAGAAGACTTTCACAAAATTGTTGACGGAGCCAGTGTTGAAAGATCAGTTGTGAAACACTCTTTGTTTTTACTAACCCTGGCAGGGAGTTTAAATTTCAGTGTCTGTGCCCTTTAAGGAATATTGCTTGAGATGAGTGAATGCAACATTTTATAGGCAGCTGAGAAATGAGATTAAAAGCATAGGTGGAAACTTTGAGTTATTGTTTATTTTTAAATGTGATTGATTTTTAATAAAGAAGTAGTTAATTCAAACAAGTCACCTTCATTTGTGGCATTTTACTACAGCTGTAGCTCCAAAGTAGACGAACAGCTTTGGAACTTCTGTTTTTTTAGCAGTGAGCTTTTGACAGCTGGGATGCATTTTGCTTAGGGGGATAGGTATCATCTACTCCAAATGAGAAACTGAGATGGTTTTCATAGTCATTTCTCTGACTTTTGGTTTTTTTTTTTCTTTTTCTTTCCTCTATTACTTTGTCCTTTCTGTCCTGCACAAAAAGCCCAGGTGTAATGCATGCCCCTACTGCAGTCAGCCAGTTGGTTCACTCAGGTGGTTTAGTGCAATCACCTATGCAGCACTTGCATTACCAGTGTTTTACCTGCTGAAATCTAGGTTTATATTTCTCTGTCTTTGTCTAATGTTTAAAAAGTCAGAAAACAGATTAAATGCAAGTTGAAGTTTTGCATGCAAATTATGTTTGCCATTGTAACTAAGAGAATTCTGAGGGAATCTCACAAGTAGATTATTGACATGGTGCAAAACTAGCCCTCAATAAAATAAATGATTTTGGGGATTACAAGTTCCATTTAAAAAGAGGACATTCAGTGCTGCTGAATCCAGAACATTTTGAAGATATAGCTGGTGTAGTTCACTCATGCGCTTTTGGTTTTATCAGTGTTACAGTGAATTGTTCGTGACTTTCTTACTTTTCCTGTCACTTTATTGTGTCTGATAGCTTTATCTACAGGAGTTTATTTTGGCCCTTTGACTGCTGTGTTCAGTTGAGTAATGGTTGTGTTGTGAGATCTAATGTGAACAGTTCTGGTCTTGTATTACTCCTGCACTTGAGCACTACTTTCATATTGTCAATGAGGATTTTTTAGATGTGAAAGTCCATCTGCAGATTGTGGAACTTAGTATTGTAAATGTTACAATTTTTGTTACTTGTACATTTTTTGGAAGAAAAATAGTACCTGTGTTTTTAAAAATCACTGTCCTTCAGGGTTCACTGATCACTGGACCACAGGAAGGATTTATTGTATGCAAAAGTTTTTTTTTTAAGTCTGCAAGGTTGACTGGGTTTTAAAAGCTGGAGTGAAGTTACTTTTCTGGAGTTTTATGTAAATTTTCCTGTCTCTTTAGAATGGTCAGAGATTAGTTCAGACACCATGTAACATGCCACTACGTACGTGTAGTTTTTTGTGACTACAGCAACAGCAGTCCACCTAGACATCACTCAAAGTGCCAGTAAGATATTTCTGTGCTAAACCTGAGCCTTTCTGTGTGAAATTGCTTTGTAAAGATCTTTTTGGTTTGCAGATTAAATTGATAAATTGATTGCGATGAAAATAGTCTGTTCTTGCTTGAGGCTAAGCATTACGACTTCGGTTACTGTTGCTTTTCTCTCTTCGTTTTCTATTTTTTAACATCTGGGAGTGATGTGAATATTCCTCTTGGATGTGCTTTAGCAACCTGTTTATCTACAGAAACAAAAAGGGATCCTACTAATTGTTACTGATTTGTACTTTTTCCTCTGACCAGTGGATTTGATGAGATGGAGCAGATTATGTAGATAGGCCTCTGCTAGAACCTTAGGTCTGAAGAACAAGTTTCTAAGTTGGGTTGCATAAATAAGTGCCTAGAAGAGGAGGATTCAGTGTGAAGCTTTTAACATGATGCACACCACTGGTCTGTTTGAGAGCCTGTGGACTGTCCTGCCTCCCACTGTCTTGAGTCAGCTACAAACTTTGCAATGCTATTTAGCCACATCCATGATATGGTTACGAGTTAGTTTGCTCTGGGGAAGTTGTGACTCAGTCCCTCTACCAAACATCCTCTGCTAATCCAGAGAAATCTGCCTGTGATGAATTCTTTTTATCCAGCCCAGGTGTCTCAGTGATTTCAGGAGTTAAAAACTATGCCTCTTCTGCCAGCAGGCTGTACCCAAGCCAGTGGCAAACATTTTCTTTGGATTTCAAAGTTTTATTTTAAAAATAAACACAGAACATTGTATTAGCATAGTTCGTTCCATTGTGAAATATCCATTTATTAAAGAAGTATCGCTTAAGCTCTTACTGTCTTTGTTTTTTTACTGTCTTGTGTTATTATGGGCCAACTAAATAGAATTCAAGTTTTAATAGTACCAGAGCTATTTTAGTAGGTGAGTGTAATTTTCTGGGCAAATAACTATTTCCAAGGGGGCCTTACCACCTGGGGAAGATACCTCTTAAAATTAGTCTTCTAACAAACACAATTTCAGTTTCTGACGTTCTCTTTTTCAATGCATTTTATTGCTTATTTCAAAAATTGGTGTTTACTTTTACTCGGAACTGGCATGCCAGCTTGTTGAATTATGAGCCTAGGCCTGTTTTTTCCTATTTTTATCTTCTTCTAGCTTCTGTGTAGATAATTATATTCACAATAGTATTTCTGGTTCTTTGTATAGTTTTGTCTTCAGGAACTGAGGCGGCAGTTTCCTGGGAGCCACAGAGTGAAACGATTAACTGGAATGCGATTTGAAGCTATGGAAAGGTAAAACCTAAATTTTAAAAAACATGCTTTCTGTCTGAAAAAATATTTACTCTTTCTTAAAAGAGCATTCAGCCATTACAAAATGGGAAAATAATGCTGGGGCGTTTCTTTATAGGAAATAACAGTGCGCATGATCATATTAAGATTTTTAGACATTTGTATTGCATTTTTGCAGGTACTATGCACTGTTTCATTTTTGCAATCTTCCCATCAGAGTTCATAGATCAGAAGGATCTTTTACTCAACAGCATAAGTCATTATACAGTAGAACACTGCACAGTTTTTTGGCAAATTCTGTGAGGTGTAAGTTTCATCTCACAGAGCTCGGGCAGCATATGAAAATCAGTGCCAGCATTTTTTTTACCTTAATTGTTCTGCTATATTCCTGATTACTGCAGAGTGCAGCTCTTTACCCTTGTTTCCTGAGTGTGGGTAAATTAAGTTAAAAGGGATTAAATCTATAGAGTTTGTTATGAAAACAAATCAAAAAACATATGGAATAGAATGGCAGAACCTAAAAATCAGACTGACCTTTTTGAAATATCCTATAGAAGAGTTATAACCTACTAAGTTTAACAGAAATTACTTAAATAATGAACAGATTAAAACTTTGCAACTTTCCAAATGAATGACCTTCAGACTTGAGGATGAGCTTTATTGTACATATTTCTCCTTGGATACGTCTTTGTTGTCAACATTCTGTTCTATAACACTTGTCTTGGGTGTTGAGAATGACTTCCAGTGCTTTTGAATAACAGAAAATCTGTTCCATGACACATTTTGAATACAGAATTGGTGAGTTTGGGCCATCTCGATATAAAGGAGTTGGAAGTACACTCTAAATGCTCTTTTTAAAGATACTTACTTAGCATATGTTCTTCATCCATTACATTCTTGAAAAATTAGCATTGAAAATGGTATTTGATATGAAACACTGATAAATGTCCATTGCTTGGATCAACAAGAATGAATAAATGGACTCCATTCACAGGAGCTATCTCAGGGCAACCAGATGCTCTGTGTTTCACACTCACTTTATATAAAATGCAATTCTTGAAGAATTTCCATTAAACTTAGCTCTCTTGTCTTCATTTTATATAGGGTGGGAAGACAGAGAATGACAGCAGTTTTTCCCCCCTCCTGAAACTTATTCAGAAGTACAATAGATCATAATTCAGTTCAGGTTTATGTGACTACATTAAAGATGTTATTGCATGGGAACTGATCTTCATGGGAGATGACTGCTGCACAGACATCATGTGTGGTTTCAGCAGTGAAGCACTATTGAGCCATAGTTTTCTGTAAGTGCTCATCAAAATTCTTGACAAAATGTCTCTGTCAGATCAGATCCTTGAGATTAGAGTATCAGGGAGTGGAGAAATTAACAAAAGCTGAAGTTTCATGTCCATAGGTTTTTTTCAGAGAAGAAAGAGGCTTCAGCTTGGGGATGTTTTGAACAGGAACCCATATGCAGGTGCTCTAAGCCATGCCTTGTAGGAGCCTGTCTGTCTCCCCTCACTATAAAAGAAGTCTAGAAAGATTTAGGCTGGAGGCATCATGTTTTCAATTGAAGTGAACTTCTTATTAAATTCTAAGTGACTTGTAGGATCTAGGGAGGATCCTGCTTTCCCCAACAGGAAGAGGGAAAAGTGAAGAACATCCCCATAGACTGAGACATCGCTGTAGATACTTGCTAATGAAAAGAATAATGTTCTGGAATGTCACCATGTAAAACTGGGATTATGGCCATCAGATTCAGTCTTCTAAAATACATTTGAAAAAGCAGCAACTAACAGAGAACACAAATATAGCATTTTATAGCACATCTGCTCAAGTCTGTAGCAGTCACCTTCTACTCATTTCTGCTTTTGTGCTTCCTTTCACACTAGTTCCTATACCTTCTGGTAGCTGGAGTGGACAGCTGAGCTATGGTAATGTCAGCAGTGCTTAGGGAGCAGTGAGAGTATGTAAATGAGTGTCTAAGGTTATGTCTAAGGAATGTGGAGCATCAGAAATCAATCAGCAGTATCTCTGAAAAACTGCTTGTCAAACTTCACATGAAGACACGATGCGTGCCCTAGTTCTGTGGCGATAGCACAACAGCTGTGCAGTGAAATACGGTTTGAATTGAATTATTTCATTTGTTGGGGGCCATGTACACAGCTGACTGAACACACAGAGCTGTTTCCCTGAAGGTTTGGAGTGCTCGTAGCACCTGAAGTAATCTGTTTCAAGCATACTTCAGATAGCAGAATTAATTGATACATAATAAAAAGTGGGAAATCGTGGAAAATTTTCAGTCAAGATTTATGTTATAATCTGCAGTAGATTCCTATATGAATCTTTCCAGTTTGCTGTATACAGCTGCTGATACTTTTTAAAGTCACAACAGAAGGAACTTTACATGAAATTTTCAGTTACAACAATGAAGTAAAATGTCATTATTTTGGGTGGCTTTTCAAATTTTGGAGTTTCTGTTTCTTGGGAGATGTGAAAGGGGGAATAGGGATGTGATGGTTGGACCTACTGGGTATAGATAAAGAGAGAACAGACAGGAGAGTGAGGTCCTGGGTGTAAAATATCTAAGCTGCTGCTGAAACGGTATTCCATGAAGCGATTCCCATGTGTTTTTCTTAATTGGTGGCGTAAAATACTGCTGTTGATACTTAGCACTCACTCAAAATATTTTGTATAAATATAGTTGGCTTAGTATATATGTATTATATTTCAGTATAAAAAAATGCAGGAGGGTTATTAACTATTGCAAGGAGAGTCAAAAAGTCAGAAGTTCTGTCTTAGCAGAAATAAATGTGAATGATTTCTTCCAACAGGTATGATGATGCTATCCAGTTATACGATAGAATTTTACAAGAAGATTCAACTAACACAGTAAGTTTAAAAGATAATTCTAAACTGCAGTGATGTGTTGTTTGAAATTGTGACTATATTTTTTGTGTTTCAGTGCGGAAAAATATGTGCCTGTATTACTGTATTTGTTTCCTTTAGTATTCTGTTATAATAACCAATGTTACCTTCATTTCATGATGGGAAGATGTGATGTAATACCTGCTTAAACACTGATTTTAAGAGACAGATTATAGCTAGCGATCTTTCCAGAAGTCTTAGTAATGTTTAGATTTGGGCCTTTCAACTCCTTAATTTCCCAGAATATTCAGTATTTAAAAGACTGATATAGTCTGCCATGTGTCTTCTATGTTCCTAATGTGTAATCTTACTTAAGGATTAACTATTAATACACTCAGGTAGTGGTTGAATAGCAGTTATTTTGATTTATGTCTGGGACACTTTGCTAGCTCTTGAGTCAAAATGCATAAAGCATGCCAATTGTATAAAACAAAATCTGAGACAGACTGTACTGTTCTTCTAAGCATTTTTTGAATACTGTTTGTGAAAGCCACTGTGAGCTATTAGCTGCCAAAATAAAAGTCTAGAGAAACTTGTAGCAATATATTTTCATGGATTTTTTTCCCCACAAGGATAAAACTTGAAATATGAAGAAACTATGGAGTTTCAGATTTTTGTATGACATATATGTTTACCAGAAAGTCAAAAAATTATTATTAATCATTGAGGGTATAAGTGTTGCCTGGTTTTGAGGAACTGTCTATTGGGTAAACTTCTGTATAAATGTAATACTTGGGCTGTTGCAGATGTTTTGGCAATCTCAGGTAAATATTCCTAGGTGTGTGTTGAACCTCTACCTTTCTTTGGTTAGCTTATTTGGTGTGGTCTGCTATTCAGGAGGGGAAAACCCACAGAAACACAGATAACTGGGATTAACTAGAGTATGCCAGAGCTGGAAATAGATCAAGTGCCATCCCTTAAACTAAGTAAACCATTAAAAAAACCCACAAAACAAATTAAAAAGCAAGCAGCAACAATAAAAACACCCCAAACCATAAGAAAGTTATTTTCAAGGCAACACATCTGGAAACAATACCAAGTTAAGCACTCGGACAACAGTGGTAGGTTAGTCTGTCTATTAGCAGTGATAGAACTCACGGATTTTGTGCAAGGGTAAAAAGAACTATTTCAGTTCTTCACTCTTCTTTTTCACTCTCCCTGAGGTAGTAGAAGCTTGAGCTCAAGAAGTTTTGAGCACAAGATGCATAGGTGTCCACAGTAAATGGTGGATTTTTTCAGTGCATTGCCAAAGAGTTTTAGAGACACTAAATCTTTGGAGTCACATTGAACCAATATGGAACCCATTTGCAGTGAAGTCACAGAATGGTCACCTTGGTGCATGTTTTATGACCTTCTACTGACACCAGTGGAAAATGGAGCACCATATTACAGTGACTTTAATGGACCACAGATCTTTGAAGTATACATTTTTGGCAGTTCTACTCTTTGCTATCTCAACATAGCTAACATCATCTGAGTGGTTTGTTGGATGGTTTTGTAAAACAAAATGAGGTATTTAAGTAAGTAAAATGCATGATTATTTATTTATTTGCATTTCTTCCATAGCCAAATCATAAAGATCGTGGATTTTTTCAGTGCATTGAGCATAAGTTGTAATATTAAGGAGTATAAGTTGTAAATATTAGAACAGTTGTGTGGTTGGATTTCTTAAGTTCTGATAATAGAATTGGAGAATGTTAGATGCAAAAGAAGGTTCCATGCTATATAACTGTAGAATTGGTTGGGTAAGGCTTGCATGTCAAGAGTGAAAGTTAAGTAGAAAGTTTTGATAAATTGTCATGTGTAGATTTCTTTATGTCATTTACCTGTTAATTATTTCCATGCACACATGTGGCTGCTGTAGGAAAATAAATATTTCAAGATTTTAGAAAAGCAACTGTTGCTGGGTTTGTCTTGGCATTCGCTTAACTTTATAGAAATTTCTTCTGGTCTGCTGACACATGGAGCTGCTTACATACATTAAATGTTTTGGCAAGTGCTTTAAGTGAAACATAGACATTTGTTCACACAAATCATGTAAAAATCATACCTTGCATTGACTGATCAAAAAGTAGCATGGAAAAAGATTTTTCCAAAAAATTACTTCTTTTAGACACATAGCAGAATTTTCCATTATAAAAAGTAAAGGTTGAACTCAAATTATGCAGTGGACATTTACACTTTTGTGTGAGGTTTTGTTGCATGCAAAATGCTGACATTAAGATAACAGTAATTACTTAATTTCTTAGGATAGAATTCAAAATAGTCTTTATTTTTAAAATATGGTCATCTCTAAGTTTTATCTCGCTCTGTGCTTACTTGCTGAAAAAAATGACTCATTTGATAATGGAACAGTGTTAATGTCACCTCAGAGATTTTGTTTCATTTTTCGAAGCATGTAGATGTTGAGTAATAGTCTCTTTCCTAAAGGCTTTAATGAATGAAATGTGACTCTTGTGAAATGCATAACTTCCATACATTTCAATAGGGTAAGAATTAGAATCTTTTCCATTCTTGTCTATTTTGGTTGAAATGATGGCATTGTTAGAGGTCAAGCTGACAGATTCCTCTTATTAAGGCTGCATAGGATTTTCTATTGCAGGGCTCTTTTTATTAATTAAAATTTCATGTACTGTCCAATCGAAAACGTTTATAGTGGTGCTAACAGTGACTGATTTGTTTGTAGATCTTCAGATAAAATGCTTATTCTGTTTCTCAGAATAAAATAAAAGAGAGTTACTGTTTTTTTAGTAGCGTTGGTAGAAAGGACTTTTTTATTTGTTTTTGCTCTTTATGTATTTCATTGAGAAATCCTTATCCTGCTCTGCTTTGGGGGAAAGCCTTTTAGTTCAACAGCTAAATACTTTTTGTCAGTCAGGCCCTTCTTGAGGTGGTCTGTCCAGCAGTGCAGAGAAGTTTGTTGATGAGAAAGGAAATTGAGTTCATGTGTTCAAGACTTAGATTGGTGTCTAACCCCACTCCTCTGTCATCCTAGTTTATCTGCAATTTCTCCTGATTATTCAGCTCAACCATTGGTCAACACCAGGAGAAAGTGAGATAAGGCACAAAGTTCTACCTTAATTCTAATCCACAGAGAATCTGGACTCTTCAGCTGTTTTTCTTGCCGCTATTTCAGCCGAGCTTTTAATGCAAGACACTCTGTATGCTTCCTCAGCTTTGGACATGTGGATAGTCTCATTACATTCATGGGTTTAGTAATATAATTGTGTGAATGAAGAATTTAAAATTTTCATAGTAAGACAGTGTTCACACCAACTCTGTTGTTTATGGGAGTAGGCAGGAACAAGTGTATCCATATGGTCATATGAAGTTAGCATATGGTCACATAAAGTTACCCTTTCTCTTACTTTTTAGAGATTCTTTTTGTAGATGAGCTGGACATATTTCAGAAGAGGCACAGGAGGGGGTTGAAGACCTCTGGGAACCCAGAATACTAGAAGGATTCAGAGCAAAATCGTAGTACTTAGTATCATGTAAATAGGCAGCAGTTATATACCATGAATATCTAAATTCATCTCTTTCAGTGATTGTGCATTACTGCCATCTTGACTGTGTAAGTAACCTTTCTTTCCCTACCTGCTTGTCTTCACTAAATAAGATGAGAATGATGAGCACTGATTTTGAGCATTGGATATCTGTTTATCATCTGAACTGTGATAATTCCTTAAAACTGCTGCAGTAGCTGTGAATTCATTTATAACAGAGACCTCCTGTGAAGATCTTGCAGCTTTGTACGTTTAGCTACAGGATGCTCTGAGTTGCAAAAGGGAAAACTGCTCACCAAATGAAACATCTACTAATGTGGAGAATTTTCTGAGGTGATGTGTGTGCTTCATTAAATATATTGGCAGCACTGCCAGGAGAGACAGAACTAGGCCCAAACTTAGGTGTGTACAGTGGTAATTTTAAAGGGAATTGAAAAAGATGGCTTGGCACTGTTTGACACAGGATGGAGTTGGTGAGAGGTGTGAGGAATGGCAGCTGCTACTTTGGTTAGTTCCCGATGAGAACTGATGGATAAGCTGGGAATGCACTATGTAGCCCTAAAACAATGGGTCTTACGCTTTTGACAGAGTATCATTTGCCATTGCAGGGCTTTTTTGCTTTTTCTTCAGTCATGATTGGTGAAATGAGAGAGCAGAGTGCATTCCACCATTTTTCCCATGTTTTGTGCATGTAGCTCTTTTAAGTATTGATGGAGATTTTGTCTCTTGAAATTAAGTATTGGAGAACATAAGAGCAGCTGTACTGCAGTTATGGCAAAAGTCCATTTTACTTGTCTTGTGTCTGACTTTGACTTATTGCAGATACCAGAAGTATATAAACGCAGGGCAATGACAGTGTGCTGTGGTCTGTTCTGCCAGTTTCTGTTCATCTTCATGTTGCAGTTTTCCTGCTCCAGAAGTGTTTTTAGTGAAATTTCTGCAAATATTTATTTTTAAACTTGTTTAATTTTGCCATGCCTACATCTACAACATAATCGAGAAATTAAATGTTGTAATTTATTAATGGATTGGGCAGATCTCCCCTGGTTTTTTTCATTTTCTTTCCCACACCTTCAATCTAACAATTTTAGTTAATGCCTCTGAATTTGTCTGTTACTGTCAGCAGTTGTTTTCACTTTATTAATACTCATGACTTTAGGGATCTTTTGCAGTTTTCTTCCCTCTAAGCTAGGAAGTCCTAATGCACAGCAGTTCTTGTTGCCATTCTGTGCCTTAAAACTCTGCTGCTGTTCTGAGTGTAATTTCTGTGTTTTTTCCTGTATTTGGGTGAGAAATGAGAGTACAGAGCAGCAGTCAGTATTAAAAATGCAAGAGCACTATGGACTTACAAATAACAAAATGATGCCACAGATGTGTCTCTTCTGTATTCTTTTCTAATAGTTCCAGTATCACAGTATTTTCAGTTTGGGGTTTGGGGCAGGGTTTTTGGATTTTTTAGATGGTTTCTGAACACTGAACTGATGTTTTATAGAACTGTTTATTGGAAGTCCAGTATCTCCCTCTTAACTGGACAAACTCAAACAGCTTTTTTGTGTGCATTAAATTAGTATTGTTAGACCATATATGCAGCCATTTATGTAGATTAAATTCCACGGATTGTTTTATCATGCTGATAAAAGTATTCATTATGATTGATTATTGTGAATGCTACTCTTTGCTGCTGTCTTTTGTTCTTTCTACTTAAATAAGTCCTTATCAACATTTAACTTTACATCACTATTAATTCCCTTGTTAGATCACTTATCAAGAGGTCTGAGCTGTAGTTTTTAATTCAGGTGATTCTGGGATTCTCAGTGCAGAGAACGCTTTTCTCTATATCTTTTGACTTATTTATTTATCCGTGTGAAGACTTTCTCCTATTAGACTGTGGTAACTCTATAGTTTCCTTCAGAGCTTTCAGCTTCAGGGTAAGACATCTTGTTGAAATTATTTTTTAAGTCAAAGATGACTTTTACATGGATCTTCATTCATCTACATTTAGTGACTCCTTGAAGAACTCCAGTAGATAAGGGAAGCCTTACTTTCCCCTGTGTAAACTGTTCTTACTTTTTGTTGGTATATAACATTTTTCATGTTTGCCAATTCCAGGCTTTAGCTTTTCAGCTTTTACAGCTTCTACCAATTTGCTCTATTCTGGTGTTAGACTTTATAGGTTGTTTATTGGATTCCCCCAGAATTCTGTAAAAAGTTACGTTTTGCTTTGACGTTATCCCTAAAGGAGCAGCTTCAGCCTAGTAGCTCTGTGCCTGCATAGGTTTGCAAGATTTAACTGTCTTTCATGGCTAACTTTGAAAAAAGTCTGAATTCTGGTAAGAATACCTTCATTGTTGTGGCTGGTTTTGATTACGTGCTATTTTTGACATCTGTGTAAATTTTTCCCTGTATCTTTGTTGTAGCTGTTTACACTTCTGTTTTGATTTGCATATTGCAGTTTGAAGGAAAATGTTTCAAAGTATCAAACTCTTAGACCAAATACACATTTTCTAAAATGTTAAAAAAACCAGGAAAAATTTCTTTTCAAGATGAAAAGTATCATTTGTTTGGTGCTGTAGTAGTTATGCAGATAAGAAATTCTTCCTTTCCTAGAGGTGTCAATCCCTGAAAATTCTCCTACTAATACTTTCTTTGCAGTCGTGAAATTTAGAACAATGTTAGACTCTCTCTTGGTATATTTTACTAATGAAATGCAGAAGTGGATAAATGTTCAAGTTCTCACTTAATTTTGAGTCTACTTAATGCTAATTAGAAAGAATCATGACAAATGGAGGATTAGTTCTTACGCCAGATTGGGGATTATTAGTCTTTAAAAGAAATACCTTAGAAAGATTCGCTCCTTAATAAATTCATACATACTGAAGTACTTTAATCCATATGATACTGATTCTATAAGTATTTCTTTAAGATGCAATTTCAGTTAAGAATTACAGATTTACAGAATTAGCTAATAACCATTCTAGTGTTTTGCTTTAAACTCTGGAAAATTGAGGGGGAAATCCGTGTCATAGTATCTGTGTTGTCAAATGCTGCAGATCTTGTTACAGCACTTTTCCTTTTTACTGAAGGTGGAAGGACAAAGAAGATTGAGTTCATTTTTGTATGAGGCTTGTTCTAGAAAGCCTTACTGTTGTGATGTGAAGAACTTAAATGTACCCCTTGAATGCTATTTTTAAAATCTTTATCACTGTAATTATTTGTGACTATTTTAGTAGGCTTCTTAGGTTTGGGGCAGGTTTCAAGTCCCTGTAGTGTAAAAAAAAAAAATTCTCAAGAATATTCTTGGTGGACTTGAAATTAATAATTGAACACATTTGTACTCTGCGTTTTGCATTTCTTTAGTATCTTGCAATAGGTCCCCTAAAAGTGAGTTTGTATTTTGATATGTGAGGTTGTTGGTATAGAGGGCCTTTAATATAATAAAACATGGAATTACCTGGTTTTCTTTTATCAGCTGGTTGTAAGGCAGTTGATAAATTGGAAATATGATATATATGGTACGTAAAGCTTCTGTAGAATTGGTGTGAGTCTGGCTTTGTTTAACAAATAACTATTTTTGTGTGCTTATGTTGGCAGTGGTTCTGTGTAGTAAGGCATTTTGTTTAATTTGTATGGAAATAAAGAAAAATGGATGCTCTGAGTGTAGATTGTCGTTAGTTGTGCTGCTGTCTTCGGGATGCTCGGGAAGCTGTGTGAGCCCCAGCTCACAGAGCAGCACTTCAGCTGGCTCACACAGTGAGCTCAGGGGCAATATAAATGAGAACAAGAATTAGAAGTTTACAGCACATAAACTGGCTCATGTTTTTCTTAAAGTACTGAATACTGGAATTATTGAATTTTATTTTTATTTTAAAATAACTGATAGACCATGATTCAAAGAAAAACTAGGAAGTCAGATGGGAGAGTAGTCTGTGAATACCATTAAAAGCAATAGTAGTTTGTTTTCATGTCTTTATTTTTTCGTCTGTCATCACTCCTATGAATCACAGATCTGAATACTTCAGATCTACTGAACACCTCTGTGCATACCTCTTGGCTTTATGATTTTATTCATGTGATGGAAAAAGTTAGAATTTGTTTTAAAAAAAAACTCTGCATCCTCACTGAATTCTTTCCAGTGGTTTTAAAGAAATTCTGTGCTACTAGACAGCGTTTTGTTCTTCCTCAGGATGTCAGCACTGTTTTAAGTGGCCGAGCCTCTCTTTTGTAAACTCAGAGTTCTCTGTAAATAAACTTATCTCCCAGCATTTTTGAGTGTGAAGAGAGTGCAGATTCCAAGCCCAGATGCTGCTATATTTTTGGTGATGAGAAAGGTGGATAAAAAAAGGAAGTTTTAAAAGTTGTAAAAGTGTAGTTTTGAAGAAATTTCATGGGATTCAGTGTAGCAGGGAGGTACTGTCAAATGTATATGTAACTCATTTAATTCCTAAGTGCTACCACCAGAATATGTTAATTATGTCTGATGCTTTTGTCCTTGTTATTTGATTGCATTAGATTACATGCTTGCTATAGGTAAACATCAGTTTATATTTGTGGCTAGAAATAGTTGCAGCTTTTCATAAATTATTGTCTTGAGGCTCCTGTGATTTATGTTACTTGGGAGTGCTGTGGTTAAGAAATAAAGCAGCCATGGAAAAAACTGTGTTTCCAGACTCTTTTGGAGAACTGACTTGGATGCAATTGAAGGAGTTGCGTTAGAAACAGAGAGGAGGGTGACTTATGTAGACTGTTCCTGTTTGGCAGTGCAAATTAAGTTATCATATTCATGGATTGATTTTATATATTTAATAGATTATTTTAGTTCTCAAGGGTTTATTTTAATCAGGCTCTTGATTTCTTTAAATTTTGTAAATAACCAAGTTGTTAATCTAAGAGCTACATTGAAAAAGCTACATTTATAAAGTTGATAATAGTCTGTTACCTGCAAAAACCCTTCTGTCTTCCTAGGCTGTAATTGCTTGAGGCATTCCTTTGGCTGTGCACGCTGTTATCCCCACTTTCCCTTTTTTCATGTTTCAGGCTCAGTGGGCAGGTCACTGGGCTGTGTATAATGTCAGCTTTGGGTAGTGGGTTAACACTGCCCTGGTGTTCCCACCATAGCGAGGGGGTGACCTGCTTTACAAATGCTTTGAGAACTCCATAAAATGTGACAGCGAACAATGGTTTTGGTTGGGGTTTTTTTGGTTGTTATTTTGTGGTTTTGTTTATAATAGCAGCATGATAAGCATGTGGGATTATTCTTTTTGAATTTAAAGAAAATAAGTTTAATTATGGTGTTATCTTTATTTTTTAAAAAAGCAAAAATAAAATAGAGAGTGTGTTATTGTTACAGTGATAAATGTGTCAGCAGTTACAATTTCCAGTTATGGCTTTTAGCCAGATGTCTCTCAGTAAAAGTAGAATGATGTATGTAACTTCACAGGTTGCAGTTTGACAAAGAAGCAGTGGAAACCACGCTGCCTGTGTTCTAATTTGGCCCCTGATGAGTCTTCTCTCTGCCTGTGTCTTATATTTAACCAGAAGAGTGAAATATTTATTTCCTCACTTGAGTTGTTTTCACTGAATATGTGTTCGTGAGGCAGATAAAGGGGATGAATTAAAAGGAAAGAATGAACTTAGTGTCAAAAGCATTTCTAGCTTTTCTGCTGCTTGAACTAGTTTATCACTCTCTTGTTTTGGAAGCAATTGATTTGTTCAAATGATGATTGAAGGATAAAAAATTATTTAGAAGAGTAGTTATGTTTAAAATGCTGTAAATACACAAGAACTCTTGCAGGGTATATGTGACTGTGAACTTAGGGTACATCATGGAGAAATTGATTTCAGAGCTATCTGAAATTCAGAGATGAAAATTATTTAAGATTTTGTTGAAGAGTTGTCCCTTCCTGTGCTGTCACTTCTGAAAGGTGATACCCAACTATATAAACTCTTTATAAGATATGAAATAGGATGAGAGCTATGGAGGGGATAAGCAATGGGACTTATTACCAGAAAAATGTGCTTTATATTTTTTGTCATTAATATTACCTAATGGAGAAATGGTATACGAGAGTGTGTGTACATGTAGATGTCACAGACACCAGACGGTCTGTTGTGCCATGTCTGAGCACAGTGGTTGTGATCTCCCTAGAGCACAGGGATTAGAGGCAAGGAAGGAGGCTGATGGCATTCCTTCTTTGAGTTATGTTATGCTGGAATTGTACTTTCCTTTCATCCTGTCAGATTTCTGATCTGATGACTTTCAGGCTGGCTGAGCTGTGCTGTTTCCTCCTAGCTGGGAAGATTCCTTTGTTTGAATCACACCTCAAGTGGATGTTGATACTCAGTTGGTTTGAGCATGGTGCTGCTAACATGAAGGTCACAGGTTCAGTCTCTGTACAGACCATTCTTGTAAGAGTTGGACTCAATGAGATCCTTGTGGATCCCTTCTAGCTCAGAATAATCTGTAAGACTGACAACACCTACAGGCCTGAAAACTGTAACCAGCATCATTCAGAAGCTGGAATATTGGATTAAAGTACAGAATAATCAACTATTACAGTCCTCTGTATCTTTTCTCCTTCTGGTCTCTAACAACTTACATGGACTTCAAAATTTAAATACATTATAATTCTTATAACTGATTTTTGTATTGTTTAAGTTGAAATACATTTTTACTACCCACATATCAAAGTACTGCTCAGTTTTTGCCATTGAAATGGCTGTTTTGTGTTCCCTTTACACTGGAGAGCCTACTTTGTGCTCCAAGAATGATGAGAGACTTGTTTAGGAAATTGGTGTGTATTTAGCATTAGTTAAAGGTGCCATTCAGCATTCCAACAAGAATCTTTTAAATGGCTGAAAGCCATACTTGTACAGAGACAACCAAGATGCATCTGTGGGATTCTCTAGGACTCAGTCACCATTTCTCCTCTATAGTCATGGATCTTGTGAATGACAAGGTGGGGGTCGTTGGAATGGCACAAGATTAGCATCCCCTGCTGTTTTGTAATTATCAGAATCTGGACAGTCATTTATTTGAATCAAATAATGCATACAGTTTGTGCCTCCAAAGAAAAGCATACATAATGTGATTGTAAGAAGAGGTTTTCAATCTCTCAGTGGGATGTCATAGGGTGTGTTTATAAACTTCAACCTAGCAGTGTCTCTGCAGTGGAATTCCACTGGTATTGAGATAATAATTTGCACAGTCAAATTGCTTTCCTTACAAAAACCTAGGGAATTATGAGGCCTAATCCTTTATTAATGTCAACCCATAGGCAGCAAGAAAGCGTAAGATTGCCATTCGAAAAGCCCAGGGGAAAAATCTCGAGGCCATCCGGGAGCTGAATGAGTATCTGGAACAGTGAGTGTCTTACAAGAATACGGATTGTGTTTTGCTATTCCGATAAATCTTTTTAATTAAAATGGAATTTGCATTTAATTTACGCTTTTGCTTCAGTGCTAGTCATTTACAGAATCCCTTGCACATTCTTTCTTTTTTTCCTTTTTTCCTCTCTTGTATTCTCTATACAGATTTGTTGGTGACCAAGAAGCTTGGCATGAACTTGCAGAACTTTACATCAATGAACATGAGTAAGTTGTTTGCTAAGTCCACAGAAAAACTATTAATTTAAAACCCACTCTGTGTAAGTCAAAAACCTCAGTGATTTTTTTTAAGGACTAGTGTTACAAAGTATGCTGTCTCATTTCCAATATAACAGGCCTCAACTGGAAATAATTACCAAGCTTATTTGGATACCAAATGCTTTAAGAAGGCATTTGATTTTCGCACAGAAGGAGTTTACTTAACTAACTGTATGTTTCAGTAATTTTTTTAAATCTGATGTTTAAAAAAGTGGTTAGAGTGCAGCAGGGAACAGCACGTATTTCCCATCATCTTTCATTCAAGTGATGTATTTTACTTGTTACAGATGTTAAGTTCTTTGCTTCTAAAATCCATTGATCACAGCAACCGATATTCCAATTTTCTATTAGGCTGCCTCTCCCAGAACTTTCAGTAACCTTTAAGAAAAAACCCACAAAGCAAAACATGGATCCTGAGTTGGAGGCATCTGGTCGCCTGGGTACAAAACCCAATGCGATCAAGAATGCTGAATGTTGTAGTAACTTGCTTATTGGATATTTAATGTTTTTGTTAGCTTTTTTTATTGCTGTAGTGACAGGAGGAAATCCCAGTGTGAGAGGATTAGCTCAAAGCCTTAGTGCAAGTTTTCTAATATCACAGCATTAATTCAAACCTCCACCCAAAGGCGTATCTTTTTTTCCCTCTTTCTTTGGTTCTTCAGCCCAGCCTGAATTATATCACATTGTTTCCTTCTTTCCTTTTCAGAGGGTAGTAAAAGAATCAAATTGTTGAGGAAGAAATAGCCATTCTCACAGTGAGGAAAAAATTGTTCCCCAGTCACCTCTTCTTGCACCCCATTCTTAAAGAAAATAGTTATTAAACTCTTTTGAGTGATGACTTCAGGAATAAGCTAGAATTTTGATACCCAGATTTCCATTTGTTTGGGGAAATCTAACAGCCACTTTTCCAAGAAAAGAGCTACTAAAAAGAAAAAATTGGCTAGAAAGATATTTAAGCTTGTCAAATCTGTCAGTACAAAAGTGAATGATAGAGTGGTGCAAACATACGTACTCCATTATTGGGTTGGGGCTATAATCTTTATTATGAAATTGTGCAATAAAACCTGAGAAAGAAATTGCTTTTGCTTGGGTTTTTTTTGATCTGTAATTCCAATAAAAAGCAATATGTACTACTTCAGTTCATGGAAAGAATTCACTGTCCTCACTGTACTTCTATGAGCATCATTACTATTATCTTGATAATAGGGAAAAATTGGGTTCTTGGAGAAAAGCAACTAAAAGTTAAGTTTTAAGAAAGAAGACAATTCATCATCTTATATGTTTTATCAGGGCCACAAGTCAGAGGGCTTGTGAAATCACCATGCTCTTATTGTTGTTCATAAACACATGTAGAGGTACAAGGTTTATACAGTCCTCTGTTCTGCAATGAGGACTCTGGCTTCTGCTTTTGGAGAATGAGGTGGCTGCCCTTTTATCTCCAAATTAATAATTGATATAGATACATGACTATCATAACATGCGTTGGAGAAAACCACAACGTATTTATTTTAGGATACAAGATTTTACAGATAGTGTGGTTTAATATGGTCTCATAATTGCTGAATTGCTTTTACTGTGATACTAAATATCGACCCACACTGTCATTATAAGCTTTGTGTCTCTGAATTTTGGAATCCTATCACATAAACTGTGCAATAGTGCTATCACATATCTCTAGACTATGCAAATTCTGGAGAAAATTCTATTATTTGAAAGATTACAAAGCTAAGATTCTTCTCAATATACCTGCATTTTGAGCTTGACTTCTTAATTCTTTCTGAAAGTTTTCATTGAAAAAACTCAAAGACTAACCTTTTCAAATGATAAGGATTTGCCCATTTGGACAGGTCTGATGCTGTTTTCATACATAGATTTGAACTGTTTGAATTTTAGAACTGTTCTTAATATGGTTATTTTTAATCTCAGTTCTATGGTTGACTGTTGGCAGCTAAAGTTAATTGACAGTTTAAATGCTGGGATCTGTAGCTGGGTTTATGAATCCTCAGGTAGCTGAATTTTCTTAGGAAAAAAAAAGAATTATTTTGTAGTCTCAGTTCAGTGTCTTACAGTACTTAATACCTGTTTCTACTCATCACTCTTGCTGATAAGAAATGGCACGTATTAATAAGAGATTGGTATATTACATGCTTTTTAAGAGCTGTTCATATATTCTTAGACCATTAGATTTTGTGTATTTTTTCCCTGTCTATATTGTAAAAATAGTAACTTGGCTCTAAACATCATTTTAAAATGAAACATTTTTACTAATTGTGAATCATGTGATTTTATGGGGGGAAAAGTAAGATTTTTATTGTGCTGTAAAAAGTCTGAAGCAAAGTATACTCGTGTATACTCATGTTTCATTTTATCACTGTTTTTTGTATTCCTCAGCTATGCAAAGGCAGCCTTCTGCTTAGAGGAGCTTATGATGACTAATCCACACAACCACTTATATTGTCAGCAATATGCTGAAGTAGGTATTTCAGAAAAATCAATTATGTTTGATTACATTTTCTGATTGAAGTTACAGAAGTGGTGAAAATGGTTTCTTTAATTTTTCCCTAGGAGATTTAAAAGAGTACACAAAGAATATTAACATCTCATGGAACTGAACATGTTCTGAAAACTGTGTTTTCTTACTCAGTGACTCAGTCACAGTGTGACTAAGCTAAATATAAGGGCAGGAATTATTCAAAATAAAAGCTAGTTTTAAATGAACTCTGCTTGTTAAAAGTTTTTATGCACTTTTCAAATTAAGTGCATGAGAAGTTAAACTTTTCTACAGCAATGCTGCCTAAGAGGTTATGATGTATTGCCTGTTACTGTGGACTCAGATCTTGGAATCCACATACCAAATTCTGCCTGAAGGAGCACTGGTGGAAGAGAGGTAAAATCTAGAGGTAAACTTAGAAGTTTTAGCTCAAGGTTTTAGCCATTTGAATTCATCTTTTTTTTCCAGATAATATTTTTTTTTCCTAAATTATACTGTTAACTGCTTAGAATGGGTTTAATATGTTTAGTTAACGTGGATAAAATTGGGTTGACATTAAAACTTGAAAGCCTAAGTAGCTTTCTCACAGAAAGACTTCGAAGCATATCTTCTAGTATTTATCTCTCTTTCCATTGATCTAATATCTGGAAAAATGAATAGAAAAACAATGGAGTAATCCTCTAAACTTTGTGTGCTATTTTGCAGTTGAATACATAATGAAAAGCATTGTTTTGTTTTGTGTACTGGTTTCATGCATGCTGTGGGAACATAATGTCAGTATAAATTTCTAGTAGTCAGAATTTAGATTTAAAGTTTCTGCTACTTTTTGTAAGAGACAATCCCAAGGTTTCAAGTATTTCTAGGTGAGAAATAATCACTTTTTAATCTTGTAGCAATACAATAATTAAATTAATGCTGGGGGTTTTTTTCCTATAGTTAAATATTTGAAGTCTATGTATTTGTGAAGAACTTCGATTTCTCCCAGGCCAGTATTTGGCCTTTGATTGGGCTCACCTGATTTGAAATGTCGTGTGAAACAAACTTGGAATGAATTTTTGTAATATTATTGCTTCAGAGTGAATGCCTGAGGTATGAATGACATGCAAGTTTCAGGAGCTTATCATTTTTACAGGTTAAATACACTCAGGGGGGGCTTGAAAACCTTGAGCTGTCAAGAAAGTATTTTGCACAAGCACTGAAGCTTAACAACAGAAATATGAGAGCTCTATTTGGACTTTACATGGTAAGCGTGATTATATATTTTCCATTCTATCATTCTGCATGTTTATGCATGTATATTATCCTTTGCCATTTGCTGTTTTGGTTTTTCCCCCTGTTGTTTTAACTTAATAGCTCAGTTTATTAACACTGTTTTAAAATACAGAACATTTTACATACATTTGGAGTATGGATGATTTTGTGCCAGTGAGTACTCCTTACTTGAAGTGCTCTTAACCTTTAAGTCTTGTCTGTATTTTCAAAAGAATTATAATTATTGGCACAGGAGGGTAACTTCTTGAAAAAGGATTTGAAGACATGCTCCTTTCTAGAGGATGATGAACTGCTGAAGAACACCAGCACAGTAGCAGTGATTCCTTGCATAGTGGATTTATTTATATAAATAAAAAACTCTCTTTGGTTCTTAAGTAATATTTTTTGTTCTTTCAGGTGAAGGTGGGCATACTTTATGTAGAGTCTTACCTGCTTTTAAAATGTATTTTCTGATGCTACAGGGAAAAATGTCATGTTTTTAATGGCAGTTTGGACATACAAGTGATGTATTTTATGTTGTCTGTGGTAACAAATTGAATGTGGAAAACTAACTCATAACTTTCACTTTAGGAAAAGCAAATTGGATTAGCTGATGTCCAGGTTTGGTTCTTAACTCAATACACAACTGAACTGAAGTCTAATGTAGCATTAAATAGAACAAACAATAGTTTAAAGAGTGTAGCTAATTTTTATCTGGATGCTGTTTGCCAGTAACTTTTTAAATATTTTTTCTCTTTTTCCACTATGACTGTGCATGGGGCTTGGGCTGTAAGGATGCTGAATATTTTCAGCTTATTTCATGCACATAAATTTTATAGTTACACTGGTTTTTGTTTTTATTTTATTGTATTCCTAGTCTGCCAGTCATATTGCTTCCAATCCAAAAGCAAGTGCAAAAATGAAAAAAGATAATATGAAATATGCCAGCTGGGCAGCAAATCAAATAAACAGAGCATACCAGGTTAGTACTTCATTGCTTTATGATACTCTTGATGTGCTCTATAGTTCTTTTCTGCACTTCTATCAGCTGCTGTTCAAGAGGTTAAATATGACATGTAAATCAGCATAATCTGCTTGGATTTTTTACATTCTGCTTCTGTTTGATTTCCTGGAAGCCTTAATTAACATAGGGTGGATATTTTACATTTATTAATTACTATCATTTACTTAATAGCTTTAAACAGATTTTTCCTGCTATCATTAACTGAATGTACATTAATGTAATGTTGACCTCCAAGACTTGGTTCTGCAGCTATTTTGGTAAAACTTGGTATGTTTTAATTCTTAGAGTGAATTTGTTATCCACTTCTGTTTTACTAGAAAATGAATGAAAATTCTAGAATTTTTATTTTCCTTGAGTTTCCTCTGACCTTTCAAAATCATATTTAATTGCCTTAGTATTTGTGACTGAAGTTGCTTTTGCATAGTTTTGTAGGAAAACGCTCGTTGAGTTGTGAAAACATAGACTTTATAGGCCATAATCAAAGCTTGCTGAAGTCATTGGGAGTCTTTTCAACTTTCAGAAAAATTATGTGTAAACTTTTGTATTTCCTAGGGTATTATAAGCCTCTATTTCTTTCTATACTTATGAATGAAAGCATGTTTTAGCTCATAGGCTCTGCTGTCTGTGCATCCCAAATATAGGATGTTTATTTGACTCCCTTACAGCTATTTTTAATGATCTGCCAATCAAAGTTTATGTATAAGTAATCCTGAACACCAACATCATAATGTCCAATTCTCCTCACAACTTTTTTTTTTGAGCAAAAGTATTGATATTAAATGCAAAGGCTTTGTATACATGTAACAGTTCTTTCTCTGTGCAATATTTCAGGATCGGAACCCAAAATTTAATTTTTCTCTTGTTGCTACTATTTCACAGTTAATACTACCAAATGGCCTTTTTACAAGCTCCATCTATTATGGAATTAAATTAGGTTTTCCTTTTACAGCCAATGCAGTTTTCTTAATACATACTGCATGTCAGTTCCTTGCCAAGAGCACAGCTTCTTGTGGCTGATGTGTTTTTGATATATTCCAACTTAGAGGTATTTTCTATTTCTCCTAATTGGTCCTGTAGCTTCTGACTGTACAGTGAAGAGTATTGTGTCCCTGGGGACATAATGAAGCTTTTTATACTTATGTGCCTGAAGTTTATTTCTCTTCCGCTCTCTAAATCTCTCTGCTTTTCATTAATAAACCATTTACCTGCTCATGATGGTAAGGTGTGTACGAGTTAACTACTCTGTCTGATGTTTTATAAAGAACCAGGGCTTCTTTTGACTTGAAGTATGCCTGACATTCCTATAAGCACAGCACTGATGGAAAACTCAACTATTGCAGGATTAAAAACAAACAAAAAAAAACAGAAACAAAGAAAAAAAGAAACCAAAACAACACAAATCCAACCAAAAAACCAAGCACTTACAAAAAACAGTCAAAGAATGGAATACACTATGGATTCATAATTGACAGAACAAAACAGGTTTTAAAAGATACGTGGATTTTTAGTGAAAACTAGTATTCCATGTTTTACATCTTAGTAAAATGAACTGCTTAGATTAGAGTGGATTTGCACATGTTCTAAGTAAATATTGTGAGTGGAGTTCAAAGTAGTGGTAGAGACTTGTTAGGATTTCTGGGAAACAGCCCTTTTCGGGGTGCATCAGCATGGAAATTTAAAACTAGTGTTGGCTGTGGAATCGCCTAGAAAACCTGGAAATAGGCATCTCCTGATTCTAAATATAATAGATGTTTAATTATGACAGTTTCTAGTTAATTGATTCACATCCAGGTAAGCATACCTGGGTTTTTCTTCTTTTCCTTCTTTTCTCTCCACATGGCTTTCTGTTGACATCATAATGTCTGTAACAAAACATGGATTTTATTGGGAGTGGTGTGGTGCTGGGGACATTTCAAAGTGTGGGGCTTTAGGGGTTTTTTGTTCGGGGTTTTTTGTTTTGTTTTTGTTTGTTTTTTTTTATTACTGTTTCTGTGGAGTTCTTTTGGATCCTACATTAAGCAGTTCTGGTTGATGCTTTCCAGAACAGGTCATGTTAACACAACTAACATACATACATATATATATACATACATACAAATATATATATATATATAGCATACTTTAGCTGCTCTTGTTAGCTCTTTGGGATATAAAGTGAAGAACACTGTGTGTGATTAGAATCTTAGGGGAAATTCAGCTCTTGAGAAAATGAAAGTCCTCAAGCTCAAGCCAGGATCTGGCAAGTAAATGGGGTGAACACCCCAATTCCTCTTCCCTGAAGAACCACAAGAAGCTCTAGTGAGTACAGCTGGGCAGGACAGCCCCAGCCCAGCCCTCCTGACCTTGTTACATGGCTGCAGGAGTGTTTGGCCGCTCCAGTCTCTGTGTCAGAGACTCAGAACATCCAGCAGCTACAGCCGGTGGTGTTGGGTGATGCAGTAGGTGGCAGTTCCCTCTACGAGTCAGTGTTGATTCGTTGCTCCCTCAGTGAGCTGAGCAGTTGAAAATTGTGACCATTTGGACCTGAGGATGAAACCTTGCTCACTTGTGCCAGGGGAAGCTGTTATGGTGTTCCTGCCTTAGCGGAGGATATGCCTAGACAGGTTTTAAGCTGGATATTTATATGATTTCTATAAATCCTCGCCACTTTTCATGCATTATCCACCTGTAAAGTGCAGTAAGAGCCTTAAAAGCTTGTTGGATTTGACATTGACTTGTTTTAGTGGTTGGACATTCTCATACTGCTAAATGAGATTTCTCTAGGGGTTATGTTCTAGAGAGCAAGACGAATTTAGAATCCTGATTTGGATGTCTAGACAAGTTATATGAATTTGTGACTCTAAATTCCAAGCTATTAATGCAAAAAGTTACTTTTGAGCAATTGTCTTGCAGCGAGATCTTTCCCCATTTCCAGTTTGGATTTGAACTTGAATTACCGGCAGTTTGCTCAGTAATTTTGGAAAACTGCCTTTATTTTTAAAAATGACTGGCTGTAGTTGCTTTTTCGTTATTTAATTATTTTTTATTTATTTTATATGCTATTTACTTGAAATATTTTTACTGGTCCTCTTCTTTAAATTTATTCTGTCATTCAAGCAGTGTGCTTTGTCACTTGAGTTTTGCTTTTCCTGTGCATTCCTCTATGAAATCAGAGGAACTTCTTAGTTTATTGTCATTTAAAGAAAGCAATGTTTGAGTATAGAAAGAAAACCGTATTTCACCAATGTTGGTTAGACTGTGCAGCACTGTCTTTACAGGAAAACATGGTGTTAAGAATAGTTAAAAGAATTTCTGTAGAGTACAGATATTTGACGCTCCAGCTAGTTAACATACTTGTTTTGATGTTAAATGTGTGACGATCTGTGCTGATTAGTACTTCTCATCTGTGTCTAATCTAGGAGAAATGTAAACTTCTTTAGGAAGACAGAAAGGTTTTGTAGCTAGGGCTGCTGTATGGAGCTGGAATTCCTGGCTGCTAACACATCCTCTGAAAAAAAAAAGTCATTATGCTCCAGACTTCTTAAATTTAATTGACTGGGTGGAAAAAAGGCCCAAATAAAATTTAATTTTAATCTTTTATTTCAGAAGTTAGTGAAGTACTCATTATTCAAAGAATTAGTTTTATGTTTATTATTACTATAAGCTTACTTTTGCCTTGTGACTAGGAAACTGGATCATTCCATCTGTGCAGACCCTGAGAAGAACTTCTGTCTTTTCTAACTGAGGACATGAGTCACCGTTACTTTAACACCAAAACAAAATAAGGCTACCTGGTGCTCTTCAATTAGGTAATTGGTTTAGCATGTCCTCTGGTAGAACCATTTCAGCAGAGGCAGGCGAGTTTGATTAATGCTCACAAAAATCTTTAATGTGATCCTACTCATAGTAATTTTCCAGATACATGCTTCTTGGGTACGTAGCAAAACTCTTCTGTGTTAGCAATCTACATGTTATTTATGGCTGGAGAGAGGTGATTTTGTTACTAACCATTTGGGAAACTGAAAATTAAATCATGATTTAAGAAATGGATTCCAGCTCAATCAGTCAAATTGCTGTGTAATGGCTGAATAGACAAAATAATTGTTCGTCAGGGCAAATTTGAAGTGATTACATTTCCAAGTGTACTTCTGGTTGTTATGACGCAGAGTTTGGTTTTGTTTGTTCAGCTTAAACAACATGTCAGTATCATGAAGGCAACTGCTCTTGAAATTAGCAAGTAGCATTTTTTTTAACGAATATCATGTGTCAGTTTTGCTTCCAGTGTCGATGACGAGAATAAGTAAAATTTTTCTTATTTTGAAGCTTTTCTCTCTGCGTTCTTTCTATGTGTCTTGCCAAGTGTGCTTTTTGACCACAGTATATTTAGGCTTCAGTGCTTTTTATTGAAAGTTCTGAATGCTTTGAGTTTGAAACAATTTTTCACTTGAAATTTTTGACTTGTGTTTTTTAACTTTCTTGTTTTTGTGAAAGGATTTGGAATTCCCAAGTGTCTGTTTAATGTGAACAAAGAGAGGGTATTTTATTCAATCAGATATTAGCAAAAGTTGCTGCTTTCACCTTGGAGTGTGTTAAGAAATCTTGGATTTTCCTGTGAAGTTGGCATTGCATGTCACTATGGAAACTGCTAAACGTGAAGAATGGATTTTTATATACTACTAGAATCAAAACCTGTTACACCAGTTAATCACCTGGAAATATAAAACATGAAAATACCATGTTTTCAGTACATCTGTAAGCTGTAAAGTGTTGTCACAGTAACAAAATTTCTCCTAAATGTTTGATTTGAAATAGCTTATCATTTACTGTGCCAAAACTATTTTTTAAAAAATTCAGTGATGATTGGGAATTGCAGTGCTAGATTGTAGCCTGGGGGTCAAAAGCAGGTTAACAGGTCCTGCAGCTTGTTGCTGGTGTGATATTACCTGAGTTTGATGACTTAATCTTTCTTAACAGGTCATGAAGAGTTTGCTAAATTAAGTTAATTACAAGAGAGAAGGGACACATTATAAATCAAGGACTAACTATGCGAGACACCAGTGGTATTTGAAATAAAAAACTTCAAATTGAAAATTTATTGAGTGTTTAGATGTTAACATTTAAGTGGAGAATAGGCTGTTTTACCAGAAGCAAGTTTTAGTTACTGTTTCTGTAATTTCTTTACCACCCCTCCCAACCTGAAATGCAAAACTTTTTAGTGCAGGTGTATTAAAAATGGTTAAGAGTTTTATTTGACTAAAGACCAACCTGGTCAATGAATCCCCTGTGTTAGATACGGCTGATAAGTGATGGGAATTGTCAGTATATTAGAAAAACCCTTCTGAGTTCAACATGAGGTGGTCAGCATTTCCTATCCTCCTTTCCCTTCCTTTCTAAAGTCATTAGTAGTATTTACTAAGCTGTATCTTTCTTTCTTATCAAGACAGACTTTATTTCAAATGTTCTCTGAAATTGCTGTTTAAATAGTAGGCTCCAATCAAGTACAACGTCATCACTCATGGTTACTTTGAACCATAAAATATTATTGTATGTTGTCTAGATTATTTTATAGTAAATTTTGACAAGTAGAACTTTTTCTGTTTTGCTTTAACAAGAAGTAATTTTTCTTTGCTTCATAGAAGGAGAGTGATATAGCTTGTATTCTGGTAAAAATTCTGAGTTTTAGTTTCGTGCTTTTAAGTTTGTACTAAATTGACTTAATTACTGGTATTTGGTGTTTAGAACTGTTATTTTCACAGGATTTAGACATAGAATTTCAGATATATGATGAATAACAATCTTTCCTGTTTAGTTTGCAGGTCGCAGTAAGAAGGAAACTAAATACTCTTTGAAGGCAGTGGAAGACATGTTGGAGACCCTGCAAATCACTCAGTCTTAGCTTGGCACAGAGATCTAATATGAAATTTTCCAATACCACACTCAACCTGTAATGACCTGTGGGTTATGTTACTCTAGTGCTGTTAAAAGTTAATTTTGTATTGATTAACGTGCTATATAAAATAACATTTTATGAAAAGTAAAATGCCTATTTATTGCTGCTATAACAAATGTGATAAATACCCACTGAAATGAATAACTTATCCACATAAACAACATAAAGAAATGGCGTGCTGCACATCAGTCTCCTCAGATTTTTGTATGTACAGTACCTGCTTCTAAGCCATAATTTGTAGAAATAAACTTGTTAAATGATTAAAAAAATACAGTGACTTACTGAACTTGCAAATAGAAATAATGAATTTATATATGTAGATTAATAACATATGCTAAGTATTTTTCTTATTTGCATATTTAAGAGTAAAAGCATGCTACAGAGGTACACTTTCTGAAAAATGCATCAAGGAGTGATTATGTGTACACTTTATTAGAGAAGAAGGTTTGTTAAGGGTTTTCTTAATTAGTTGATATCTAGTACTGTAGAAATGGAGAAAACTTACTTGTGGACTTTGCTTCAAAGGTGCTGTTGTACTGGCTTAAGGCCAAAGACATTCTTCCCTGTGGCTTTGTGGGCAAATGCTTCCGTATCCGTGTAATTCTCCAATCAGTGTATGCATATTACCTTTTTTATTCCTTCTCCTTGTCCTTTTTTGTACATTCCACATGACGAATTTCAGCTGGGGCTCTGTGCTGGTCTCTACTGTTCTGTGCCCCTGGTATGGGCACCCTTTCGCTGTGGCGCTTTGGCCGCTCCGCACGGAGCAAGGGGTGACATGAGAGCTTGTTCAGCTGCCTTGCACTTACTGGGGATGGTGTTTGTTACACCATCAGCATGAAGCATCTAGCACACTGTAAAACCGTGTTCTGTTTGTCTTTAGGCACTTGTTTATTTACTCAGATAATTAGTCTAACACCCTAATTCAAGCATTTTGCACTTCTGATCATTCTGGATGTTGTTCAGATGTGTACTCTGGCAATTCAGTTGCACAGCTATCATTTCATTTACTACAGCTTCAGTAAGATTGCATAACAGCAGCAGCATACCCTTGGCAAATTCTAATAACAGTATTGCAATGTTGTTTTCATGGCTGTTACAACCATCCAAGATGATTAGACTTTCAGATTTTGTACTGCCTAATCTATATAGATAGGTAGGTTAAAGGCTGTGTATTAAAATGTCCTTATTATGATCTTGGACTTGATGTAATAAAACACAGCTGAGTTCCTTCTTAAAGCAGCAACAGAAACTTCCTTCAAAGCCTGAAAATCTGTATAACTGAGCTGTTTTTTGAATGAGACTGAGCCTTTAAGAAGCATGTAGGATCTGACTTATCCATGAAGTAGTGGACAGAATGGGTGCCATGCCGTGAGAATTAATTGTATGTGGAATCATAAAATAGCTGAATTCGCTGCTCTGAATACAAAATACAAAAACAATACAAAACTGCGAATACTGCGTAGTAGTATATTAAATCATCCAATTCTAACTTGGGGAAATACTGCACATCCTTTTATAATAATCATTAACAAACTGGCCTCAGAACAGTACTTGTGCCTAGATTGTATATGTTTTGGGTGGAAAACCAAGAAAGTATCATAGTTGAACCTGTGTATTTCTGTTGTAGTTTTTGATTGTATGAGTGTGCCACCTAGAGTTTTAAGCCCTCATTAGTATTTTTTGTGTTGTACCTACATCTTGTATAACTTGGTTACATTTTAAGATTAAAATGGTGGGAAGTTGTACTGAAGGTTAAAAATACTTAGTGCATAACGTTTTACCTCCAATGTATTAAAAACCAGCAGTGCAATATTTTTGTGTAGCAGGCATCTGCTGCTGCTGTGTGTTGTATATAAAGCTTTGTTCAGAGGCAGCTTTTAATATGACAGCGTCAGACTTGGGTATTTAGTATATCAGTTTCTCTGTAAGGAAATTTGTTCTGTTTCTTATTTTCAGTTATTTGATGACAATTTTCCTGTCATTTGGCTGCTTAGCACCTTCTCATTTTCATTACTGCTTAGCATCTTTTTGAAATTATTATTTAGCAGTCTGATTTGTGCTCGTATTTTGGCAAAAGTTCCACGTAGTAGGGTTTACAAGTTAACCTTGCAAATATTTCTGACAAATTTGTGTTTACTTTAAAGGTTAAATAAATTACTCCTATGAAAATGCATAGGCAGTCTCCAACAGAACTATTCAATTGCAGCAATGGAAATTGAGAGTATTTTCCATATTCAAATTTAAAAATAAAGTTTAAAAATCCTCTGCGGGAGAAGTAACGGCATGAAATGCTCTGCACTCTCAGCAAGGAAGGGCTTGCTGAGAAGAGAAGCTGTCATATAATATGATCTTTGTAAAAGTAATTTTCCAGTTCTAGTAAATGATTTTGTAATGTTACGGATGCTGTGTTGCATTAAAGAATAGGTTTTCAGAGGATGAGTTAATTAACAAATGAACTTCATTATGTTCTGTATTGTGCTCTGACAGGGACAAATGCTACACAAAAATATTGTCAAGCATTCAGTCTCCTCTTTCCAAAATAAAAGGCCATGTTTTTATATTGTTTCAGTTGACAGCAAAAGCCTGGGACCTTTGCAATGCCGGGCTGTGTAGCAATGACTGTGTCTTTATTTTCTCAACCATACTTCGGTAATAGGCTTGGCAGGAAGAGCTCAGTGTTACCCAGTGAGGTAAAAGTCATTGAAGAGCTACCAAAACCTCCAGTTCTGCCTTTGTGATACAGGTTACTGGTGACTTCTTCAAAACCTTTTGTCCAAATGTTATACAGTTGATATTATGTAGCTGCAAAAAGCACATCTTGTTTAGAATATATCCCTAAATCTCTTCAGTTCGGTGCCCAGAATATCTTGCAGTTGCTATTGGAAACTCTGTTATTAGTCAACGGAGGACTTCCTCTTGGCAGTGCTGTATTTGTAATGGCATCCATGTTTGCTAGTCACTGCATTTACAGTGGAACTTGTATTCCAGCCAGCTTTAGTAGGGAGGGGAAAAGGAAAGCAAATTAAACTTGACTTACTGGCATGAATTTGTTCGCTTCTTGTTACTCGCACTCTCATCTTCCAAGAACACAAACTGTAGCTGCAGTCAGGTTTGCAATAATAATTCTTGTAATTTAAGAGCTTCTATATATTCAGCTCTAAATTCAAAACTCCATTATAATCTAAACCATAGAGATTCCAGTGAAACAGTCCTATGTGATGTGCACATAACCCTGTATGCAGGAAAGGACTACTCCCACCTTCCTTCAAGTTGGTGTCAGAGTAGAGGAGCATTAGTACATTTTTTGACTGTGGTTTTTGTCTAGAAAATCAATATGGCTCAATATTTCTCAAAATACTGCTTAGTACTTGTTCAGTGTATTAATAGAATGTTAGGACTGTTGCTTAACTACAGCAAGTAGTCTACTGTACTACTGTTTACAGTAGTAGAACAGACTAGTTGAGTCTACCCAGAGACTAGTTACCAGGAACAAATGGGTCATTAATCTACCTGCCTCTTAAACACAAAAAAACTCCCAAACAACAAAACCACAAAAAAACAAAACAAACAAAAAACCAAAACCAAACAACCCCCCCCCACAACAACAACAACCCAACCCAAAACAAACCCCAAAAAACCCAAAAACAAGCACACAAAAAAAAGCCCCAAAAAACCAAACCAAACAAACAAACAAAAAAGGAAAATAATAAATGAGCCCCACCAAAGTCACATGGTAAAGTTGTGTTGGATGTGAAATAGAAAACCTTTATCAGTGCACTTCATAGAAGAATTTATTTTGCCCTGTGACGAGGAAGTCCCCTGTTACAAAACAGTGCAATCCTTTCAGAGCTTATCAGGAAGGGAGAAAGGCTGGAGAAGCACACAGGCCTGTTCAACCCGATGCCATAGTAGGGTTTCCACTAGCAGATTGCAAAGAACCTGCCATTCATCTGCACTCAGACATATCCCAGCCTTGGTGAAAAGGACAAATAAGACTGTCCTGGCACAGCCCAGAGCCTGCAGAGTTGGTGCTCAGATCCATGTGCTCAGAGACCAGCACAGCACCTGAGCTCTGCCCAGCTGCACTTTGCTATGAGTCTCCTCGCAGGATCTTGCTCCTACTGAGGACTGTCCTGTCCTCTGCTTTACTTTTCTCCCCTTGGCATATTCACAGCTGGAGAATCTTGCAGAAAATCTCATTTTGCTTTGGGGCTGGTGTAGAGGTGAGGGTACAGGTGGATCAGTTTGCAGGAGTGATCCTGGCTCTGTGACAGTTTTGCACACTATTGGCTTCAGTGCACTGAGTGACCAGTGTACACCTAAAGGTCAGCGTGTAAGCCTTTACCTTGGACTGAGTCTGCTCAAATCCTTTGTGGGTGCTTGACAAAGAATGTCTGAGGTCGGGTGTGATCTGTGCTGAATGACCTGGAAGTGGAAAGATTTATGGTGATGCGGCGACTGCAGTTTAGGTCTCACAGTCACTGTGCCTTTTTGTGCGTGTGTGTGAAACAACATGGAGTGAATCACTTCAGGAAAACAGTTCCAGATGGGAGGCTCTTTATCCAAGTCAAAGGGATGGCTGGAGGGAGGACGAGCCACCTTTTCAGCTTGAGTGAGGCAGCAGAGGTCCAGTAGCTCTCTGCCCTGTAGAAAGTGACAAAATCTGCTGCACTTTTGCATTGCCGATGGGATAGGTGTTAGACTGAACTGTGCAAAAATGTTTCTCTCCTCATCCCTGTCTATTTTAACTGCTTTCAATGTGACCTTGTTGACGTTATGGTTCCTCATGACATTTGAGTGGCACGTAGGCATCTACCTCAAGGCAGTGGAGAAAACACGTTTACAGTGACTGCTCACATGGCAAGTTTCTGGGGGGGCTTCCATCATGGCAGGCCACAACCTGTTTGCACTGCTTGTCTCGTAGATGGGGCTTGCTTAAATAACATCCCTCTTAGGATCCAGGCTAATTTTCCCCAGAGAAGGAAGGATCTTTTCCCAAATTTATTCATTTTTTCTGTAGCAAGCTTTTAGGTTTTGGACATGATGTTTGGAAGTGAAACATTAAACCAGGCAGATGTAATCCTCCCAGGAAGAGACTGCAAAAATCAACACTGGAGCAGTTTCAAAAAAGTGAGCAGCAAGTAAAATTAACCATTGCTTCTGCTTATTTAGATAATTCAGCTTGACACAGTGGTGTGTCTGACAAGTTGGTTTGTGTTTTTTATTCCATTAAATACAGATACGACACTCAGAGCTGTCACTGCCCGTCTAAGAATATTTGTTTCAGTTTAGATTTTGAAAACCATGTAAATGTGGATAGATCACGAGGTGGGCAGCAGTATAAGAAAACTACCCGGCTGAACTGTATCTCTTTCCCTGGACAGCTGTTGCAGTTTATTCTGTTTAAGTTAGAATCAAGAATGAAAACCATAAAAAATTATTAATAGATCTATAAAAAGTCAATAGCTGCTGTGTATGCTCAATTCCAAAATCAGTGTTGTTACCCCTTTTTTTAATTAAATGATTATTCAATGGGCTGCTTGGCCATTATTAGCAGGGTTTATTGTAAGCTGGAAATATGTTTGAAAGATTCAAAGAGAGGATGAAAACTCTGAGAAATCTATAAATACCCTGGTATTTATGCAATTGAGATAAATTGTATATAAAATGAGCACAGAATTTCTGTTTTAAATATATCAATAACATTTAGTGCCTTGTAACAATATTGTAATTGTAGTCATGCCAAGCTTTTTGATCAAAACTTCCCAGAAATGTGATGTCTGTATGGAGCCAAAAGCTCTAATAAGCTTTTAAGTAAAATTTGATTTAGTTAAGTGAAGGCACCACCCAGACTTAGAAAGGAGCCTTTGCTAATACAGATAATTTGTTCCTCTTGGGAAGCTCCCATATTCAGGTAATTCTAAGCCTGATAGCCATATGAAAGAAACAGCTACAACTATTAGAGTAGTTTCAAAGAACATCAAGGCTTTTCCACATACAAACCATCTTCTCAGTAAAGTAGAGATGTAGATGTGGTCATTAGGGAGCATCTTTGAGAGCAAATCAATACATGATACCATCATTGGAATTCAATGGAGAAGCCTAACGAGAGACTTACATCTGTTTTTCTTTAGACTCTTTTTTTTAATGTGAAGTTTGCTGAAGAAAAAGCCTTCTGTGAAGGAAGTTCGGTGTTTCAGCCGTCTCACTACAAAACAGAAAGTGAATTTTGGGGGTATGAGCCAGAGTGGCTGGTGGGTGGCTGGGGTCAGTGCAGGGAGCAATGTCTTACATTGGTTCCAGGTTGATGACACCTGGGCCTGCTGTGCCAATGTACCCCACTCTTACATCTGTGTTTAGGGTTAGACCAGCCTTTCTTGTGTCTTTTCAATGCCCAGTCATCGTATTCAATCTTCTGAATGCCTGTATAACATGAACAGTGCTTTTAAAAAAAAAATTCCAGTGATTTCCCAGTTCAGAGGAGATCAATGATCCAGTTTATTCCTTCCAGCTCTAGGCAGCATACATACAAATATTTGGTTCAAAATGAGTTCCTGGGCCCTATTCCTGGATTCCTATTTAGACAACAAAATTAGGGATGGAATTCTCCAAGTCATCAGCTCCCAGTTGGCCTTGCTGGCACTTTTTTAATTCCAATTTTTTTTTTTTTTTT
>VZTG01001350.1:303562-336903 GCA_013397845.1 Melanocharis versteri | reverse complement strand
TTAGACATTGATTTTATTCTTAAATTTAGGCACCTTTTTTTTTTTTTTTCTTCGGTATCCTTCATTTGCCAGGCTCCTAAGTGGAAGCAGAACAGATAGTTGTCTGAATCACCCTGACTCTGTTTGTAGGCAGTTGAAGAGTGACTTTTCATAGACGGCCATCTGTACCTAAAGTAGAGAAAGAAAGCAATGGAAGTGATTGCTGACTAATGCAGCAAGATCAACGTTTTAAACAAAATTAATGCAAAAAAGGCTACAGATAGGGGAAATTGTAGAAGTTAGTGAGGTTAGAGGTCTGCTTGAAATATGGAAGGGGTAACAAAGTCTGCACACTGCTGGGTTCTGGAGAAGCCCTGTGGTCCTTCATGCCTCCATGTCCATTCCCACAGTCTCTTGCCTGTTGCCTCCCACCAGTTACATATTTTGTGGTGGTTCTTTGGGGCAGGTTCCTGTTCATGTGCTGTGGCCAACTGTGACACAAATGAGGACGGAGGGATGACGTCTGGGTGGTGTTTTTTCTGTTGTTTTGTCCTGTTTCCTTTTCAGTGGTGGGTGAGACCTGAGAGTGTGTTTTTTGGCAGTGAACAAGAAATACCAGAAGACTGCCATATATTGCCTGTGTTCACTTACCTCTGGTCACTTCAGGCATATGAGCCAGAGAAATCTAAAGTGTCAGGGTGATGTCTGTCTGCTGTTGCAGCCCCAGTGATCAGAATAAATCTGTGGGACCAGTGTTTCAGTGCCACCATGGGAGTAGGAGGGAGGTGAGCACAAACACCCTGAATGAAGAAGACTAAATAGATGGGAAGTTATACTACTGAGGAGTGGCTAGCATGCAAGAATTTCATTTTACAATAAAATTGAGGTTTGACTTCTGCTTTTGTTCCATTACAGAAAAAAAGAAAAAGCCCAAAGAAACTTTTTCACTGCTGAAAAAGCCATACTCACAAGGTTTACTCCACACTGGATTACCACTAATGACTGAGTCATTTCCCTGTGTGGTAGGAGGTGAAGGTTTATGTTGTCTACCTGATTACAAGAGACTTTGAACTTGTGTTTCTTGTATTCCCAGCAAGTGACCTATCCATCATGCGTGGAGTCAAGTCTCTGGCCCAGAGATGGCTGGAAAAAAGGGAGAACTCAGTATGAGACAGCTTCTCTTGGCTGCTTGAAAAGACAAACTTTGCCTTCCTTTCATGATGAACTTCTTGTATCAGCAAACTACTGAAGTGTTAACTGAGCTTGAATAAAGTGAATTATCTTTCAGACATACAGATGCATCTTCAAATCTCTAAGATTAATTTAGCACATTGCTTGGCTCAGACCTCAAGTGACATAACTGGTGCTGGCAAGGAGGGTGCATGCCATTGCAAAGACAGATCTTAAAACATAGCCTCATTTTTCTTACCGGCTTAATGTTGGTGGGTTTTCATTTTTTATGTGATTTTAGCAGGGTTAAGTAGATAAATTCCTTATTATGCTGATCTTTCTATAAAAGACACCTGTAAATGCTGTTCTTTATTTCATTAGTAATGTCTTATTTCTCAAGTTGTTCAGTCTGTGGGGTTATTCCTTTTTCCCCTCCTATATAGTTTAAAATATCTCTGATGAAATCTGTATGCAGAAAATAGGTAACTTTGCTGGAAATTATCTTTGACTAGTTATTTTCCCCTTGTGCAGTGGGAGTTAATCTTTTTAAAATAACAAAAATCTTGTGGGCAATGGTATAGTTCTGTACGCATCATGAAGCAACCTCCCACTTCCTGAGCTTTGTTACTGACTTGGCTCTGCAACATGGTTCAATTCAGTAATTTAGGGTTCTTCTCCTTCAGATTTCTCAAATGTAAGATACAATCAATGAAATCTTTTGTTCCCCCAAAAATCATTGCTCACAGGTGTTGCTATGAAATTAATACAGTGATTATCAGTTTTATCCTGCTTAACTTCATAAATGTTATATTACTAGTTGGCTGATCAACGAGCTATATCTGTCTGGGGAAAGAAGTAATTTCTCACAGGTAACAAGAAATTTATGTCATGTGGGTCATTCCAGTCAGTGCTTCGAGTGACAGGAAAGTGTAGGGTAAATTTGGCAGAATTCATGTACATTTTATACCGGCTCCAGATGTTTTAAGCATTCTACGTGTTCATTTTTAAAAATGGTCTTTTAATAGTTGAGGTGGTTATTAGTTTTTCTGCTCAAACTGAACTTCAGTGTGAGTAGTTGATGGGTATGAATTAGCCTGTCTTGCTAACCTAAAACTTTTATTATTTATTCATGGTTTATTTTCTATAGTTGCCAAGAGCTTTTGATCCTGTAGTCTTCATTGACTATATAAAAGATAATCTGCCATTTAGATTAACAGGAGAAATATATTTGAAATAAGTTGTATGCAGAATTTTTACATGATCAACTGCAAAATGATAGATCACACAGTAAAGGGATGTGGAATAAAGTATGAAAATGGCTTGAAGAAAAAAATGAGAAGTGGTTCTGAATGTTAGTGGGGTCACAGCTAATCTTGAGATTAATTATTCTGTATACTGAGTATTTGATCAGCTCTGATTTAATTCAGCAGGAGTTTTTATTTTGATCTGAACATGAAATTGGTGTTGTGAGTTTTAGGTCAAATATTATATTCCATTAAAATACTAATTTATATTTTGTAAATAATTTTTAGACCTTTTTCATTTATAATCATAGGTTTCTCTATAATGAAGGTGCTGCATTGCCAAATACTTTGTAATGAATGGGACACATGACAAGTCAAGTGTTTAAAGTACATGATAAAATAAGAAACTGTTCAAAAATTTTCTCTTATTTTTAAACTTTTTTTCCATCACAAGTCTGAAAAGTAAGTGACTGATTTTTTTTTTTTTTTGATTGTCATTAGGCAGCTCTGGTATAATTTATGTTAAGAGGTTTTGGCCTGTTTATGTGTGCTGAAATTTGCCAAAATTGGTAATGCGATATTCCATCTTTAGCAAGCCTATAGAGCAATAAATAATGACACATGACTGTATGTGAGTGTTGTTAGTTAATTTTTTTGTGGTGTTCATGAAATGCAACGATCTTCCAACCCAAATTCTGCAGCATTAGGCAGTAAGTTGTACTCTGAACTAAACCAGATGCTGATCAGCTCTGTTCCTATTATCGACTTGGGGCAGAGATGGTAACCAGACCTTATTTGCAATGTTAACATTTGGAACAGATTAACAGCAGTTAGGCTGAAATGAGAAACCTCCACTTTACTGAAAAGGTTCAAAACATGTAATGCTGTAAAAATCAGGACGTCTGTAGTATGTTAGATAGGAATAAATAAGTTAACTGTAAGCCACACTTTCTCCTTCGCAGGATGTGTTGTTTCCAGTTTATGAGTGACTCTTTGAAAGGACATGTTTATGAGGTATAATCAGGCTTAAGTCCTGATAAACCATCTATCTGATGAGGTAAAGTATATCCAAACTTGCTGTGCCTGTTCACTGTGAGAGAGCCCTCCCCAGAGCCAGGCTGTACAGAAGATTTTTGTCTGGGGGATAAATCCCACATGCATTCGTGAAGTGCAGAGTCTCAGGATACTTTTGACTGCTAGCCTTCTGCTACATTCAAGCCCAACGGGGACATGGCCCAGAGGTCTTGTCTGAGTCCATGGAACACATGGTGGCCCATACTGGGCCTGGGGATGGCCTGTACTGGCACGCTGGGTTACAGATCTTTCTCTGCCTGCTCGTGGTATCTCAGAGGATTCACTGGGGACTGGAGAGGTTCAACAGGAGTATAGCACAGGCCTCATGCTTCCTAGACTGAAACTGGCCTAAGCTTCACCACCTCTTTTTGAATATTGTATAGATATTGCTGCGACCATAAGCTTCTACAATGCATTATTTCTGCTGTTGTATTACCTTCCTTCTCCTTTCCTGTGCTTTTTTATTGGGAGTATTGCTTTAGCAGGAATTGAATAGCAAGCTTCAATTCTAAGGAGAGTATTTCTGCAGAAGTCAGTCAGAGATGTTGCTGGGTTCTCATCGTGTCACCTGCTGCATGGTTTTTCCATGTGCCTAGTTTGAAAACATAGTATTCAGGTCTGCAGAGGGTAAAAGCTTTTTGAACACTCACATGACAAGGCTTCTATTTAAATGTAGTTATTCAGCACTGTCAGTACAGATGTTGAGAGAGATGAAGCGAGGACATTAGCTACCCTGGTAATCTGGTCAGATTGTTCGTATGGCAGCCATGTCAGCCAAGGAAATCTCCAACCACAGCTGCCCACATGGAGAGCTGCACTGGGAAAAGAATCAGCAGCAAAGTGCTTTGTTCACGAGTGGAGGGGGCTGTATGGGTGATGCTGAGCACTCACCACGGTAAGCTAAATGGGAAATTAAACCTGATCTGCTCTAATTACATTGAGTAAACTATCACATGGGTTTCAGTTCAGTTTACGTTGACTTGCAACAGGTTTTGGTTCGGTGTGGCTGGAGGTACGCGCTGGAGCTGTAGCTGTGCTTGGCTGTGACTTGGGAAACTTTCTACAGGTAAAGTTACAATCCTTCTTGTAGGAAATAGCAACAGCCATTCCTGTCTTTTGGGAAGGAGCAAGTTTGTAATGACAGGGACTCTGCCCTGTACTGCTCTGGCCCGGTGACCAGCAAGGAGGGACATGTTTGGCCTTCTCCTTAGTGGGATGGGGAGAGGAGCCAAAGTGTGGTCAGGCGGAGCAACAGCAGCACTGGGATGAGCACTGCAAGGAAGGACCTAGAAAAACACGAAGACATGGAACCATTTATTCCATGCAAGCTGGGTAGAGATATGATCTAAAACATGTCTTACCATGGGCTGCAAATGAAGGGATCCTGGAAGCATGGGACAGCTTGAACAGTGCCTGCCTGATGCTGTTTCCGTGTGTGGTGGGGACATGCTGGTGTATGCTTTGACCCACGCTACCCAGGGTTTTGCTCCTGGCATTCAGTCACAAAAAAAAATGTTGTGTTGTGGCTTGTGTCCACCCAGCATGGATGTGAGGCAAGTTCAGGTGAATGAGTGAGTTCAGGCAGCCTTGGACCTATGCTGCAGAGATCTGCTGGTTTTCCCTCCAGTAGTCCACAGCTGTATCACATAGGTCCTGAGTGAATCCACTTATAGGTCCCCCAGGGATGTGGGTGTAGGTAAACTTCCAAAATTTATTATAAAAAGTATGTTTGCCTTTTTCTTGACCTTCCAGGTATTTGGGCCTTATGAAAATTGATCAAGCTGTTATTGAATTACAGGTTAGTGTGAAGCCATCCCTGGCCATGGTGTTACTTAGAAGCTTGTCTGAATTTCAGTTTGCAACTAGACCTCTTCTGTGCTCACTGTATTTCAAATCAGAAAGAATATTTTCATACGCAGAACAAAAGCTGAGAGTACTTTGCAAGTAATAGCATTTTCCATGTAAAAGTGAAAAAGTAGTGAAATACTAAGCTCTTGGTATTTTAAAGCATGACTGACTTCTTTTAGATGGTGTGTATCTGGGGAGCACAAAGAAGGGATTAATTTTCCCCCTCAAGTTAGCGGCTATTGCCAAGGAAGCTTGGAGGGAAGTATTTTATGGCACTGGCATTGCAGAAACAAGCAGGTGGGCAGCTCTGAGACATGGTGGATGTTGCTATCTCTGCTTAAAGACTTTGATCTGAGACTGAATTTAGAGTTTCCAGCATAAGTACACAGTGCAAGATGGTGAAGCAGGAGTAAAACGCCAGCAAATAACTGCAGCTCAGCATGTCAGTACACACTGCTACGTGGCTGTGGTGTTAACATCTCTCACACTGAAATGGCTGCAAAACAGTTTACAAAGTGGCAGCATTGCTTCAAGCGAGGCAGAGTTTTGAGAAGAAAACTCGAAGTGGCAGTGTTGCACAGAAAGTTTTGTGTGCCCAGTCTTTCATATTTTCAGTCCTTCACCTCTCTGCATTTCTTCATCTCTCAGACAGATAGTGGTTCCAAGAGGGCTCTGCCCAGCAGTCATTTCAGCATCCACAGGACTGGTAACCAGGTCTCATTTCTGATAGTAAAATTTTGCTCATCCTTTACCTTGGTAGCTTGAAACGTTTTGCTGGGTGGTGGCATATTTGCATAGGCAATCTTCTGCTCTGAAAACAAAATCGTACAATTTCTAACTCTTGCACTGCGACTTCTCTCTGCTTTACCTTCACAATGATCATTCCTATTGTAAAGAGTTCCTTAGCACTTTAAGCCGTTTTAAATATAAACTATTGCTTTTAAAGGCCTGTTTTAAGAAATCTGACATACTGGAATTAGAGACAGGATTTTAAATATGGAGGTGATATGCTGTAAAATCTCAGTTGCAATTTGCATTAGATTTAGGTTTAAAATGAGAAAAAATGTAATTGAGGGATAAAAATTGGCAGTACTCATGGACTAGGAATTATGTTTCAGAGTTTGGAAGGAAAATGGCTTGGCTTATTTTTTTTTCACTTTCAGGAACACTATTATTTTCTGACTTCATGGTTTCAGATGCTGTTAAATGAAAAAAATATTTATGGAGTAAGTGAATTTTGCAGGTGCTTTTTCCTGAGGTGTCTCTTGGAGTTTAACAGTATGACTCTCTGTGAAAGCAACAGGTCACAAACCTTCATAAAGAGGCTTCCAGCCAGCCAGGAGTGACAGCTGAGGCTGCTGGTGTTGCAGCCACCCTGGTGGGGTATGACCAACCTGTCCAGCCCAGCGTTTCACCATGCTGGGGGGGGGTGGCTGCAGCAGGGGACAGCACTCAGACATCACTTTGGAAAAAGTGTATTGTATTGTATACAAAGAAGAAGAAAAGGATTCCGATCTTATAGGCTCAAGGACCAGTAATGGCTTGGCAAGTTGAATGTATGTGGCCCAATGTTATTGAAGTATTGACTGGACTTAGTTACCACAACCAGAACTTTGCTGGGCACCCAAACTAGTGGGAGAGGTTTGCTCCCAGCAGGAGCTCGCCATGGGCATCACCATCTCACATATTTATTATTTATTTATATCTAACATTCTTACTGTCTCAGGCATGCATTTGTGTTAGCAATGAACTTAATTATAAAGAAAAAGCATATTTTTGTGGTGATCCTTAGAGGAAATTCTTGTCTTTTCCGTTTACTACAACTGAAGAAGCAGAGCTCTCTGTGTGAACCACACTGCCCTACCTCCCCCTCCTCAAGGGCCCATCCCACGCTGTGCTCACACCTCCAGTCACAGCAGCAAAGTGGCTGAAACACTGGAATTTGGTGGGGTGAGAGCTCCTCCATCAAAGACCAGCATCGCTCTTACTGTCACTCCAAAGCAGCCAGGATCTCCATCCTGGCACAGACAAGGCGAATTTGATCAACAGGCATTTCAGCTGGGTCTACTAAAAAACAAACACAACCTACCACATGGTCGTGAGGTGTGAGGTTTCAGCATGCTGAGCTGCAAGGTGGAAGTTATCTTGGAAAGCTGAGCTTTAGGCTACCCCTTACAGCCTCATATGTCTTGTAGCCACTCCCAGAAAGAACCAGCTCTCCTTGGGGAATGATGAAAATTACCTAAATATGTAACTTATTTTAAAGACAGCCTATGATTTTAGATATATGATTGCTTTCCTCCCTTTTACTTGTTTCACTAAAGATCAATTACATTTTTTTCTGCCCAAATCTCCTTTTTTTTTTTTCCAAAAGAAATTTGCAAGTCAAATGATAGAAAAAGGTTTTTGGTGTTTTTGTTAAGATCATGAACTGCCATTTAGTTTTTCTTAAAAAAAAAACAAAAAACAAACCCCAACTCCTGACTTGTACTCAAACATGTTAATTCTTTAGTTTCTTAGATGCATCCCTTTGGTTCCCTCCACCTCTTTCTAAATGGAGAAGCCTTTCTAGGCTTATGCCTGGTGAGATGCTCTTTCCAGCTTACACAGTGTCATTGCAGTAACACCCAAGGCACTGGATGGCTGAGGTGCTTTCTGGAGCACTTTATACCACAGAAACAGTTTCTGAAGTCATCTACATGTTGTCTGTGTTGGTAAAATCCTGGGGCTGGACCAGGCTCTTAGAAATATCTTGATTTTGTTTTATTTTCAACTTGTGAAACATGAAAGAGAGGTAGGAGAAATGTTAGTCAAAGATGAAGGTTTTACAAGCATTTCTCATTCACTCTATGTAAAATAAATTCTTTACAGCATAACTGCAATGTCTTTGCGCACGTTCCAGGATGGTTGTACCCAGCTCTGAGAAGAGAACCGTGCCTTTCCAAGTGACACACAGTTAACTCTGCCAGCTTTACATGTAGCCTTTAGTCAGAGACGTATGTAATTTCTATTTTACAGCTGTCCAGACACACTTTTGAAAAACCTAAGCCGCATACACCAGATGTTACTTAGTCCAGTGTGGTCTGTCTTGGACCCATTCCAAACCTGCCTGCATATAATTTTCAAGTCCCAACAGCCCTGCAGTGCTAGGAGATAAAAACTGACCATAACTGTACCCTTTCATATTACTTTGAGCTCAGTTCAATTATCTGAAACACTACCATATATATAGTTCAATCAGGAGAATTCTACCATATCCATTTTTTTTTTCTAATTTGAGACAGGTTTTGGGTTACTAGCTCTAAATTATGCAAAGTTCAAATCAATGATTAATATAATTACCTAGAGGGGATTTTTTTCTTAAATTGTAAATAATGGAGTGTGTTTATATGGCCTTATTGAGAAACGCAGTCCATTAATTTATATGATTTTGTTTTATGTACGCATGGGTGGGGTGTGTATGTATGACTTGGACTTCATATTTAAAAAATATGATATACAGAGCTGCTAAGCAACTGGCAGTGCTGATGATATCCTCTCAAGAAAGAAAGTTTCTCAAGTTTTTTGAGTTAGCCTTGTTTAAGCATTTGCTTATAATCAAATGAATGCTGAAGTGCTTCCCTGAAGATGTCAGTAACCAAAAGATGGTTTTATATGAGGGCCTTCAGTGCCTGTAAAGTTTCTTTCAGAGCCCTGGTTCTGACTGTAGCCTGACTCTGAAGAGCTATTTAGGTTTCTAGCCCTCTTTTGTGGGTTTTGTGTGCTTTGTAAGCCTCAGCCCTTGCCCTGGAAGAATAATGATGAGAAATATTCTGAAGTTGTGCAGAGAGCCCCACTTTCTTTAGACTGTATTTTCAATGTATTGATTATTATCTCATATTACAACCGTCTTTTAATATGAAAAAAATTAGAAACTTTAATTGTTTGGTTATTTTGTAGTCATTGCCGATTTTCTTAGTATTTCCCTTTATCGGTATGAATTTTCTGCATATATTGACTGTGATAAATTTATCTCATTCGTCTTTGCTGAATTTTTTTATTTGTCTTAGACCAATGTTTATTTCGTTTTGGATCAGGAAAGAGTTCAGAAAAAAACAAACCAAGGAAAATATTAGTGAGAATTTGTAAGAAGTGATGACTGAGGCTCAAAATGTGTAACAGCAGCCAGTTGGCTGTGAATTAATTTTATCAGCACACATAAGCAAGACCCATGTGACAAATTAGAATAAACAAACACTTTTGATTTTGATAATCAGTATTAAGCATGCTCCTTTTATAAAGTAATCTATGTCTTGGCTGTTATTTCCCTGAATGATCCATTACATTTCTAGTAGTGGTACTGCAGGGTAAAGCTAAATCAGATAAAAGTGGTTAATGAAGGAAGTAGATATTTCTGTCTCACCCTGTGAATAGCTTCTTTCCTTTAAGATTTTTAGATAGAAATAACAACAGTGATAACAAATATTTCCAGCTAATATATTATCTTTTACAGATTTCTTATAAGCTACATTAATTAGACCCCTTGCTTCACGTTTCTCCTTTTCTATTCATATTATCTTATATTTTAACTTTCTTTTCAACTTTAAATATTGTGATCTCCTTCATGAGTCAGAACTACAGAGTACTGAAGATTTTTACCTCTTTTTGTCTTGCACTTTAAGAATTCATTAATTTCCCAAACTGCCTTCACATTTGTGGCTACAGCTCCCTGCTCCACTTTCTCAGTGCTCCATTTGAGCTCCTGCTAAAACTGAAAGCTTTGGGAAAAATAAATCTAAGATGTCAGTGACTTAAAGCCCAGTGCTGTAAGTTTAAGATGTTTGCCTAATATCACATCACCAAAATGGAACAGATAAAGATGAAGTGTAAAGTATATGTAACGTGGCTTGCAGTTAAGTGCAGTAATTGGAGAATGCAGGCAGCAGATCTGGGAAGGTGATAAGGTAAGCAAAAGCTTCTTGGGAAAGGTAAACTGTCTGAAGAGCTGACAGTGATATGCACTGACTGGAAGGAACCCAAAATTGTTTTAGCCTTTAAGCATCCAACAGACATTGAAGTAATTGAGTAATCATACACTCTGGGTCCAGTATTCCTGTCACTGATACCCCATGCGTCTCAGTTATTGGTGTAATTTAAATCTGATAGCCACATAATGGACCAAATTCTCTCCTCCACTTTTCATAAGTTGTCCTCTTGGATTCAATATGAAGAATGTTTGCTTAAGTGCAGTGAGCAGGATTTGTGTCATGAGGCTTATTTTGCTTCTCAAAAATGGTATTCCCTGCTGTATGTACTGTATAGCACCATAGAAGACAAAATACTTATTCTAAAGAAAAATATCCTGAAGCACCATAGATTAGTTTAAATTCTCAAAAAGGTGTGAGCTCTTCTGTTTCTTCCAGTGTTTAGGCACTTTTTCTTAATGTTTACGCTAAAAATTGTCCCCAGGTCTCCTGTTTGGTGCCAGCATTTTGAAAGAGTGTCAGATTCTGCACTGTAAAAGATGACGCCTGCCCCTATGTATTTCTTGGAATGACAGCTTCTACCTTTCAAAGGTCATTTGGGTCAGAAATTTTCATTAAAAAATATTTGAGTACATGCCACATACCTTGTCTGCTTATTCAATCTTAATATTCAACAAAACATTTCAATATTGCTAAGCAGCCAGATTGGAATAAGCTCGTTGGAGCATGGGAACATCTTTTAGTGCTGTTTTTTTTATATAGCACCTCATATGCTGGGGCTCAGGGTGCACAGGCTGCACTGTGGTGCAGATAATAAATACCAATCATCAGGAGAACTTTAAGGTGGGACCCGTGCAATGAGCAGACAGCTTTGCGGAACAAGCCGCCCTAATTTGTGCGGTAAAATGGGTGATGGGCTTGCACGTGTCTCCCTAGTACTGAGGTGATTGATTAATACGCATGGAGTGTTATAGGACAGGTTAAAAGGATCTGGCCAACCCCACAGCCTGCAGTGGGTGGAAAGCCAGGCCCACGGCTTAATGCAGAAACTTGGCTCTTGTAGAATTTTCCCAACTAGGAGTACATATGCTGTGGGGGGAGCTTTTCTTGAGATCATGTGCATTAGTTAATCTTGGGATTTGTTCAGCAGGTTTCTTTCACAAAGTCCCTCCTCCGTTTCCTTCTACCCTCTCCACTCTCCCCAGCAATAGGGCTGCTTTCAGGTTGGCTCCAGCACAGTAACACAAGTAACACTGGTAAGCTAAATTAGCCTGAACAACTCCTAGCAAACTAAACAAGACTTGGCACTGCTGTGCAGTCATACAGTGTAACTGGTAGCACACTTTCTAGCCTGACCTCAGCTGTGACAACCATCGTCTCCTCATGGAAGTATGTCCATGGAAAGGGCATCTCCAACAGTCTGGAGAACAGGGCAGCCAAGGAACTGTTCCAAAAGCCAGACAAGATGAGAGCACCCTCTTGGAGGAGAGAGGGGCAGGGTACAGCTGGATTGGCATGAGCTGTGCTGTGCAAAGTCAGAAAACACCCTGGCACATCATATGCAATAAAATAAGCAACATATATATGTGCATTTGGGGACAAAATATTGTCCTCTGGTTGTAACCTGATTGTGTTCATTGAGACCTTGTATTTAGCTGAGATATCTTGTCCCCATTGTACTATGAAGCAGCCTGCCAGGCTCTGAGAGTCCCCTCCATCATCACTTCTGCAGACAGCAGCGCCTCATGGCTGTCACCCATCTAACTGACACATCACCTCCCCACATCTTTCAAAGTCTTCACTCCTGGAAAGAGGACTGAGTTTTCAGAGAGAAAGAAGGGTTGAAGATGCCTAGCCTCTCTAAGACATGGCCCTACCTGTCTAACTGCACTGCTAAACCCACCCCGTAGCTTTCACCACCTCATGTCTTGATCTCTGCACACTTTCTCTAGGTGTGATAAATGCAGCCTTGCTCTTTGCTTCCATCGAGCATACTGCTGCAGGGGCCATCCTTCAGCCTTGTTGCTTTGACTGTGACTCTTCTCTCTGTAATCCTTCCCTGGTCCCTCTTTATCATTTCAAAAATAAGCTCCTTTCTCTCTGTTCATAAAACTTTTCCAAACTTAATCTTCATCCTGACCATTGTTCAGTAAAAAGGATCACTCCACCTTCCATTACCCCTGCGATAGGTTTTCAGCCAGACACTGCCAAGCTCTCACCCTGCTGTCCTGCAGCACGGGCAGGGCTCTGTCCACATCCCCATTCCCTACAGCCATATGTACATCTTCTTTTTACCTAGACGAATGTGAAGTGTCACTGACTACCCATACTTAATATTTATGCTGTCTTGCCAATCCGTATCAAGCCATTGCCTTTTATATTTGATTGAAAAAATGAGGTTTGCAAATATGTTTAAACTTGTCAGAGCTATAAATTTTAATAGGACATATGAAAAAAAAAGTTTTTTCTGAATTTTTTCTGAATTCTTCCAGAGGATGGTTGGTATATTATTTAAATCAGACAGGTCTAGGAATAAACTCTAAGGTGTTATTGTAGCACAGAATGTTCTTAAAATACAGTAGTACCTGGAAAAATACCTGACCCTACTTCATTCTGCAGGAAATATACCCTGTCTTCTGCTGCCTAATGGTGTTTGTCTGGTTTTGTATGTACTGTTTTAATTTGTTGGTCTGGAGTAGAAGCACTTGACTACTATTCCTAATTTCAAAGTAGGTGTTGATTCCAGCAATTTCCCAAGATGTCTTTTTTAAAGTTAAAATCAAAACAGAATCTGGTTCAAGGATATAACTGAGAGGAAATGGTACATATTTTCTCATGTTTAATTCTGAATGCTGATAGAAAAAAAACATAGAGCCAGTCGACCCAAAAAACTTCTTTTAGAAAATGTTACTTTAAAAAAAGGTGATTTTTGTGGCAAACGGTTTTCTTGCTGCTTGCTTCCTTCTTTTGCAAACATGCAATTAATTTCTTCAATGCAAATAATGAACCACAAATCATACAATATGTATGATTTTTTGCTAAAAATGGAACCAGTTGCCTTAGAGATTTGTAAATGTTGTAATAATATATGAGATCGTCTTTCCCAGTGCCCTGTAAAGCTTAGACTTTTCCATTGAGAGATGTCAGCTGAGGTGATTATGCTGTGAGCAGACTAAGCCTTGGGATTTCACAGCAGATCTCAAATGTATTTAGCAAGACTAATTAGCTCATTTTAAACTGGAATTTGGTAGTTTTTTAAAAAGAAGAGTGCATTTATATTTTTTATAATATTTCTATAGGACCAGTTCAAGGTAATTAAATGGAAAAACAATGTAATAAATTCTTGGAAACAATCCCCTATAAATATTGGTTTATCATTTGGCATTCTCCTCTCATTTCCACCGGATACCAGTGGGATTTGTATATCCGCTTCCTTTATGTTTCTAATTAAGAAACCACGTCAGATTTGTGGAAAACCTACACAGTCTGTCACTTTGACTGCTGAGGAATGGGCATGCTTCCCTGACCCCTATCCCCATCAATCTGAATAGATCCAATTTCTTTGATTTATATCGAATAGAATTTCATTGGTGGCTACTGCATAAATCTACAAAGACTTTCACATTTTGTTTCACCTAAACAATGATTGGGTGGAATGCGTCTGTTTAAAAGTGACCTTGCTCCAATATTTGAACTTTGGCTTATAACAGGGGAGAAAAAGGTTTTAGTTGTTTTTACTCCCAAAGACTGAAAAAAGTCATCACTGAGTTTTGCAAGGTATTCGGTTCATTTAAAGTTTTTCACCCAAAGTCCGACATTCTGTCATGCTTAAAATGCAATTAATTCAGAAAATGGCCTTAATAAATGTAAGAAGACTAATTAGGATAGGGTGATTACTATTTTTTAAAACCATGTTTCTTTGTAAAAACATGCCTTGTGCCAGCACTGCACAACTGACAAAACCAAGCTGAAATTTTTTAAAAATCTGAAGACATTTGGTTTGCTTCCTACAAATGTTGAGATGAGTATCTTCTCTTCTCTGGGCTGGACTTGCAAGAGGCTCGGGGCCCAGAGGCAGGAGGGTTGCAGGACTGTACCAGTGCCTTGCACTCCCATCCCCACAACACATTCATAAACCAAAGCCCAAGGGTGGGCACCAGGCCCAGGCTGTGCCCAGGCAAACTCTTCTCATGCCCTACACTCCTGCCTTTGGGGACAAGTCCAGGCTGTTTTCATGCCCCACACTCCTGCCTTTGGGGACAAGTCTGGACTCTTCTCATGCCCCACACTCCTGCCTCTGGGGACAAGTCCGGACTCTTCTCATGCCCCACACTCCTGCCTCTGGGGACAAGTCCGGACTGTTTTCATGCCCCACACTCCTGCCTCTGGGGACAAGTCCAGGCTGTTTTCATGCCCCACACTCCTGCCTGCCGGGACAAGTCCAGACTCTTTTCATGCCCCACACTCCTGCCTCTGGGGACAAGTCCAGGCTGTTTTCATGCCCCACACTCCTGCCTGCCGGGACAAGTCCTTGGCCCCGCAGTGTGACCCTACATCGCCTGGACGAGTGCTACGTGGGGTGGGAGCAGCCTAACAGCTAAACAGCGTGGACAGCTGCCTGCTGGAGCTCAAGCCTGGCTCCTGCCCTGGCTTTATTTCCCCAAAAGAGAGGGTTCCTGCTTTGGGTCCCACCAGGGACAGGGCTTAGGACTGAGGAGGGAGCAGCAGGGCTGATGTACTTCCCATCTACTGCTCCTTGGCTGGCCCCACGTCTTCTATCACTTGCATTTTGAAATGATACTTTACATCCCTTAATCATATTGCACTTGTTGGCTTAGGTGAAGCATGAGGGCACTCAGATTGTGGTGTGAGTCCTGATGTGGTGCTGCCTTAAATCCTGCCTTCATCTGCCCTGATCCCGGGTATGTCTGTAGGGAACTGACTGGTGAGCAAGGATGGTTTGGCTGCCCAGCACTGAGTGCCTGTGTGCACACGACTGTCGCCTGCAGAGGGGAGCCACACTGCGTTCTTGGAGCAGCGTATTGTGTCTACGGGCATCTCTATGCAAGTGAAACAGGCTGCAGCCAGGGCTCTCCCTGCCTCAGAAAATTTTGGAGGGCCCCTTCAGCTGATGATGGAGATGTCACAGGCTGGATATCACCCCCAGGGCACAGCCCAGGATTCGATGGTGCAGGTGGAGCTGCCTCACTGCCAGAGAGCACACCCAGGAACATTGGCATCATTAGCCATCACATAATATACAGTATTCACAGATAGTCACAGACAGCAAAATCATCTGAAAGATTTGATGTTTCTACCTTAGAGTTTTAGCCACTACTTACCTTACCCCAGGGACCACATTTACCATCCACAGCAAGAATTAGGGTTCCTCTTTCCCGTTTCAGGACCAAAACCCATGCTTGTTTATTCTAGCTCACCCTCCAATTGCAGAAGGATTTGGGGTGTCCGCACAGACAACCTGCTGAACCCCAAAACCAGCCAAATCAAACCAAGGCTCAGTTTAGCTTAACAATTTAGTCTCCTCTGCACTGATTTGAATCACACAGCCAAAGCCAGCTTGCTGTAAGCCAAGGTTTGTGAAGCCTTCCAAAGCACTTCTTTTTGCTTCTAAAAGAGAATATTTAGATAAATCTTTGGAATTTCTGAAGATTGCTTTTTTTCTTGGTGGTTTATTCAAATACACACTTTTTGCGTACTCAGATGCTCAGATGCTTTCCTTCTGGTCACTGTAGTGCTAATTCCCATTCCAAAGCACTGACAAATATGATTTTTGTTAGTGCAGAGTGTGCTGCAGGAAGAATTTTTGTCGTGCAAGATTTCATTACAAGGATCTGGAAAAGTTAAAGCCTTTCTATTGTTTTCAAAGTTTGTAGAAGATGGATCACCACTGGGTTCCTCAGGTTCCATGAACAAGCTTCCCTGCCAGAGGTTACTTATCTGGCATTTAGCATCCTATCACTCTCCTTAATTACGGGTAATGCGAAATTCCTCATCTAGATTAACACATTACATGTAATTTCTTACCATTCTGGAGTTCTGCATCATAAACTGCTCACTTTAAGATGTCTGAGATGAAATATAAAAATTTTTATTACGGAGTTGTAAGTAACATCTCCAGCCACTAAACTCAAATGTAATTTTAACCCTTATGTTTCTTTAATTCTGATAATTCCCTTAGTGTCCTTCTACATTGGTCATATGTCTTCTCTGTGTCCAATGCTACTTTGCAAACATACACATTATTGAATTTTGACCAGCAACAGATCACAGGCTTGACCAAATGGCTCAATGAACTTGCCTTGTACTATAAATATAATTTCTGTATTTCAGTCTCTGCATCCTTTACTCTTTGGCATCAAACAAAAAGAGGACAGAAGCAGTAAAAATGAGATGTAGATGTTTCTTTGAGTACACTTCATCTCCAAACACCTGCAGAAAGACCCTGAGCAGCCCACCTAGGGCGGTACAGCCACGGCCAGGAATGGTGCAGAAGCTCTTGCCAATGCTTGGGAATGGTGTTTGAAGTTGTTCAGGAAGGTGCCGTGTGTGCAATCTGCCTGACAGACGCTCGTTAGGCACCAGCTGTGCATAACGAGATGCTAACGAGGATAAGGCAGGGAGAGGAGCAAAAACACAAACACGAGAGAGACCCTGTGCAGCACCGTTCATGTACCCTCGCCCTGGCACCTCCTGCCACTGCTTGGTCTCGCCTGGGATCCACTGGATGAGCCAGCGGTGCAACTTCCTGACAGTTTAGGGTTTTGTGCTGCACTGCCCAACCCTCCTGCACACTTCCCTCCTCCCAGGTGTGTCACAGGCCCGGGGGCAGACAAGGCAGGATGGAATATGTCCTCCTCCTAGGGGCTGTAGGGTGCAGGTGTTCCCCAAGCTGTTACCTGCTCCTTATTCCCAGCCACAGGGACAATGTTTCCAGTGGAAGTTTGCAAACGGCTGGAGAGAATCCAGGTAAAGTTTGGTACATTCTCTGCCATTTTAGGTACAGATGGAGCTTTTGTTAATGCCTTGAGGCTGGAGGATGGGGGCTGTGAAGATTTACTCTTTGTTTGCTGACAGAGCTCTGAAACATTTGGATAAGCAAGGAGATTACTTCTATCAAGCTGAAAAGTCCAGGGCTGTGTAATATGTTCGGACTCCTGAGACTGAGGAATTATCTGACACTTTAGAGGGGAAGAATTCGTATATTCAGGACAGTGCAAACGTTATGCTGGAGACTTACATTTAAATGCATGCAACAGTGATACATAGGGAAGTCTGTATCAAGAATACAAAAGTTATACGTCTGTAGTCTCTATGTAAAAAATGAGAAAGGGGTTCCAGCTTACCTGTGGCCAGAGGGTGAGTAGCACCTGAAAATCATTGCGCCCCTGTTTGCCCACTACAGAGAACAGCGACACTTGACCTTGGAACCATAATGTTCCCAACTTCTGTGTTTATCAAACATATGCCGGCAGGCCACAACAAGAAAATGTAAAGTTCAGCCATGGAAACTGTGCCTCAAAGCAATCGGGTGCAAACCAGTACCTCTGATTTCTCTGGTTGCTAGAGAGTAACCCAAACCAGGGAAGCAAGCACTGCCGCTGAGGGCTCGTACCCTCACCTGGCTGTGCTGCCGGGATGCTCGCAGCCAGCTTGGGGTGGCTGTGCTGGAGCAGGGGCTGACTCGGGGGCCTTCTGAGGCCCCTTCCCACCCCAGCTGCTCTGTGAAGGGGTGGCTGTGTGCTGGGGACAGCGAGCAGAGCGTGGGGCGCACGGTGCCCACGCAGCTCTGCCCCTTCTCCTGAGGCACACGCAAGGCCACGGCAGGGGCTCAGGCTGCCGGCCGGGATCGTGGGGCATCCTGGCTGGGTGGCAAAGCAGGTCTGACCAGACTGCTGGGAATCACTGCAGCACAAATAGCACCTCGCTGCTTGTGCAGTTCCCTGTGCCTGCAGATTACAGATAGCAGCAGCACAAGAAAAACCAAGTATTGTATTCATTACTTGGTCTTAAACCGAAGGGAGGCTGAGTAGCTCTGTGGGGCACGGCAGCAGCGCATGGAAGCTCATTCCCCATGAGGGTTGGATTGGGTGTTCTCACCAAGGTCAAGGAGTTGGGGAGTTTGTGGATCAGACCAAGTTTCTGCAGTGGCCACCACAGCCACTGTGGTAGATTTCCTCCTCCTATGAAGTTTATTTGCTGCCCCTTTCCATCTCAGGAGGAAGTCTTCCTTATTGAAGNACAGGGCTTGCCATCCAAAGAAGGCAACGAGCTGTCCCTGATTGTTCGGACACTCTTGCAAGTCGCTCGCTGGCCCTTCGGGCGGTCAAGCGGCCGGCAGCCACGGTCAAGGAGTTGGGGAGTTTGTGGATCAGACCAAGTTTCTGCAGTGGCCACCACAGCCACTGTGGTAGATTTCCTCCTCCTATGAAGTTTATTTGCTGCCCCTTTCCATCTCAGGAGGAAGTCTTCCTTATTGAAGGTTTAGTGGAGGCTTCTGTGTGTGCCTCTGGACATCAACATAAATACTTCACAAAGATTTTTGAGGAGAATGACACATATTTTTGTTCAGAAGTGTTTTGACTGCATTTTTTTCAATACAGAATAATTGAGACATTTTAAGTTTTAATCACAGAAGTTGGGCTTCTGCCAAATAATTTGTTACTAATTACCTCTAGGCCTGGGGGATTCAAGTAAAGCACCAGAATAATGTCACCTGTGAGAGAACAGATTATGCAGATGAGAGAATGAGAATTAGGCCGTTGCAGCATGCAAAATACATCAACATAGAATCATAGAGTCATTAAGGTTGGAAAAGACCTACAAAATCGAGTCCAACCATTAACCTAACACAGACAGGTCCACCACTAAACCATGTTCCTAAGCACCACATCTCCATGTTTTTTGAACACTTTCAGTGATGATGATTCCACTACTTCCTTGGGCAGCCTGTTCCAGGGCTTGACAACTCTTTCAGTGAAGACATTTTTCCTACTATCCAGTGTAAACCTCCTCTGGTGCAACTTGAGGCCGTTTCCTCTTTTCCTGTCAATTATTACCTGAGAGAAGAGACCGACCCTCAACTCATGTTCCCCAAGGTATAATCTCTGCTCTGAGCAAGAGTTTAGACAAGGTGACTGTCATAGGTCCTTCCAAACATTGTTAGGACTGAGCAGTAATCAGTAGCTGTGAAATGGAGAAACAAGATTTTATTATTTATTTTTTTTAGATAAAGTGGTTTTGTTTAATATTCAGTATTTTCATTTAAAGTCTCTATACGTACCTACTGAGAAGCGCATCTACATTTGCTTCCTGTTTTTCTTGACTGATGCAAAGTATACAAACCAAGGTGGGACATACTTTTGATTGCTCGGCTGTTTAGCAGCTTTTCCTGTGTTTCTCACTTCAGCCTCTGATCTCCTGTTGAAGACACAGAGACTGACATCCTCCCATCCATGTTTCCACTTGTAAGAATAAAGGCGATGTGTGTATTTGTTATGAGTATCTACAGTACTCCGTAGCATTCAAGAGAGGAAAGCTGAAAATTACCTGTTTGTTAGGAAAGCTGCTCCTTGTGATTCACATGGGAGTTGTGGGGTCTTGTGGCCTTAAGAAGGCATAGAAAAAAATGGTGTTCAAGAGAACCTCCTCATCAGGGCAGACAAACATTAGTGTTGCAGTTGGTTTTTCTGTTTCTAGAAGTGGAGTTGCAAAGGATTCAGGGGAGTCACAGATGTTTCTCAGCTTCACCTTGTCAGTATTTTGGGGAATTGAGCAGGTTCAGTGCTTGGTGTGGCTTCATGGCCAAAGAAGCAGGGCAGAAGCCCAGCACATGGCTCCTTCTCAGCTGCAACCCACAACCACCTGACCTTGGCCTCAGGTCAGAGCCACTCAGCAGGATTTGCTATTCCTGAAGTCACCATTTGCCCTGCAGCCTATCCCAGCTTGCAGTGAAGAGACAAGTGACAGGTTTCTGAAGAGTGATAGACCATGGGGTAGCTGCATAACTCGGTCCAGGCATGGAATCTGGCAGCAGGTAAGCCCCTTGTTAGGGGAAGACCCAAGCATGTACAACCTATGGCATGTTAGTGAAGTTCAAAAAGTAAAAAATTACCTCTGCCTTTTCCTCAGTGGCTCCATCTCCGTGTCTCTCTGCACAGAGTATCGCAGGAGAGCCTGTCATTACAGCATCCTTCAGCATAAATGTTGCCATTTCCTTCTGTATGTCACTTGGCAACTCAAAGTGTTACTAAAAACAAAACCCACACAATGTTCAATAATTTAAAATAACAGTGGTTAGACTAAAGTCTTTATATAAAATAGGAACCTAAAATTTACTTGAAAATCTTATACATTCTTCTAATTTTATTTACAAACTAAAGACACCAAATTTCTGATATCAGCCCTTGCGCTTGATTACTGTTCACTCCTTACTCCTGATGCACATTTGTAACTTTTCAAAAGCATTTTTCTTAATAATAGTTTTCTTTAAAAATTCTCTGAAGAAATACCGTGCACAGAAATATTGTACACCAGTCCAAGAACTTAATCTGATGCAAACTTTTCCAGGTCCATTGACTTCACCAGATGATTGACACCAGATGGCCCACCGTGTTTGATGTTATTACATTAAGGTATTAGCATATGTATAATTTGCTTTGTACTTTTCTTTATCAGTAGTATTTTCTTTCTATCAACTTCAGTTGACTTTTGCAACCTTTATTCAGGGGGGTGAAATACATTCCATGTGAGTAAACATCTTCTGTGATGGATAAATATCAAACTGCTACCTACTAATATAGCAAAAACTTGTTTGGTGAAGAATTTTTTAGTCTTAAGCCATATTTTGAAAATATCTGTTATAGGAGGAAGTTGTGATGGTGATTGTGGAGAGTTCTTTGTGTAAGAATATTGTGGTTTTCTCTTTTTTAAAAAATGGTCTAATTTGAAATGGACATCTCTGTAGTAAATGCAGGCTATGTACAATTGTACATTTCACCTACTTTTCTCTTGGGCATGAGCCCTTTCTTCATTAATAGATATAGAATAATAACTAGCTTATTTTAGACTACAGATAAGGAATTCTGTCTCTTAAAGTAAAGAGAAGTACCGTTAAAGTACCTTCATAAATAGCCTATAGCTTTCCAAAGATGGGTTTTTGGTTTGGCATATTGAATTTGCATTTATGAGGCAAATGTAAGAGAACATCTGGTTTGTTTTATCATTAATTCTGGGAATGTCCATTAATAATGCATTTTTGGGAATTGTTTTTGTTATTCCTGGAGAGCACTGTAATGAACAATCCTATGCTTGTTCTGCCGAGAGACACATTTCAGTTTAGAGGTTGTTTTGCAGTCCTAATTATATTAGTTGCTATCTCCCTTTTTACTGCCAGAAAGTGTGTACCATTAAAATGAATTGCTGAGACAAATGCCAGCGGACATTGTGGAAAACTAAACTTCATAGTAGTTTTAAAAAGAGGCATTTTTCACTTTTTAATTTTTTTTCAAAATTAAATTAAAATATTTTTTCTGTCATTCTGGCCTACATTCATACAACCTTAGGAAAAACACAGTATTAGTAACACACACCTTTTTTTTCCCAGTTATCAGGCTAGCTATGAAACAATTATGAGTGGATAAATTGTTCTTGGTGTTGGCAGGAAAATGAGACATCAAACACCTCAATGTTCTTCTAGAATTCTTAGTTCTAGTGTAGCCGGATCACATAACTCCATAAATTGAAGCAAGATTTTCCCAGGTCAGTTAGGCAAGCAGTGGTATATATTGGGTTGTGATTGAAGGCCCCACCTATGGCAGCTTGGCATGGTTAAAGAAAATCTGGAGCTCCTATCAAATCCCTAGACGAAGGAGCTGTGGGACTCAGCAATGGAAAAACAGGATTGTCTGGCAGTTCCGAGTACAGCCAGGAAACATAGATTCTATTCCCCATTTTGGTCTGATGTCTGATCCATGCAAAGTGTCTCTGTTTACAGCATTGCAATTATGGATCTAGTGTGGAGCTAATTAAAATAACATGAGATTCTTTCCCTTAACTTCCTGGGTGTCAGACCCAGCCCCCACACACACTCTGGGGATTTCTACCTCGCGTCTGTTGTGGGGTACACACCAAGCCTTCATCCTCTTTTCTTAATGATTTTGTTCTGTTTATTTACCAGAGAAAGAACCTTTTCCATAGGTACCAGCTGAGCGGCGGGGGGCAGGGGTGCAGCAGTGGGCTGGGCTGTGGCACAGATCTGTGTGCACCCGTGGGAAACAACAGCACAACACGCAAATGAACTCCAGTGGTCACGCCTGGGCTCAGAAACAGTGTGAAAGTCCAGATCCAGACAATTCAAACATCAATTTTTTTAAGAACCAGGGATTATATTTTTTACGCTGTTTGTTTAAACCCAGACTCAAATCAACAGCCCTTTCTTCACTGCATTTTTCCTAGGAAAAGGGGAGAGTTTCTTCAATTGTTTGTGCATTCTACCAACCCAGCAATGTATATGGCATCACTTACTGTACTGATTTTCTAATTTTCCAGGACCAAGTATAGCAGCCTCTGAAGAGATCAGCAGCTGGGGAACATTTTGGATATCCAAATTCCTAATGACCTCAGAGTAGTATTCCCAAACCTCTTGGCAGTTCCAAATTTCATGCCAAAAGTTGCAGGCATCTGTCTTACATTTTGAACATTTGTCATCAATATTCTTACTTAATTTAAACATCCGCTTAGGGGGGTCATGTATTCTCAATGAATAAAATTAGCTGCATGTAACCAATCTGTGAATTTGAGTTTAATCATAGAGCTCCGGTCTGGTTACAGATGTCTTTGTCCAAGGACTGTAGTTTACTACCGAATGCCTTCCCCATTAGCTCTGGGATTATCAAGCAAGGATTTATACCGTGTAGAAACCTTTTTCCTTTCTAAATACATAACTGAATGCTCTCACTGGGGGGATTAAATTCAGGCTCTCTGAAAGACCTACAGCTGGTTATCTCCTTTAGCACTGACTTTGCAATCCACACTAAGGTGAGGGGCAGGGCATGGTCTCACTGCCTTGGGAGCATAGCAAAGATCAAATTGCCAACGAAAGTCACAATTCAGTTCCCGGTCCCTCTTGCTCCTGGGGGAGAAACAAGGTTGCCACCACCTTTTTTTCTGGGTCAGTTTACTGCCTGCTCCCACCCTCTCACCTGCATTGGCTGAAGCTTTGAGGATGCCCAGTCCAAGCTCTGCTGCCTCCTGCTCCTTTGCTTCAGCCTTTGCTGCTCCCTCCGCTTGTGGTGCCCACTCACTGCCCAGTGCAGGTGCAGGAAGGAGGTGAACAGCTGAGCCTGTGGAAAAGCACACGGCTGCCCCTCTCTGAAATCATCATTATGATGTGGTAATTGGTCACAGACTCCTCAAATCCTTCTTTGTACTATAAACATTCTGCACAGATGTGATTTCCAGTTTGTCACATAGCACAATTTAATTAATTCATCACTGAACTCCATTTTAGCAGAATTGTAGCTTTGATGTGACAGCAATGGCAGTGTGCTAGCAGTGCATAAACTACAAACATTTTAATTAATGTTCTTATTTGCATCATATCAACATAACCAAGGAAAAAGCAGAAACAAGGTCTGAGATTGATCCTCTGCTCTCCATCCTGGTCTAAATAGTGTCTATTTCCATGATATGTAGCTTGTAGCATATGTGAGCCATCGTGAATAATGACCTACTAATCAGATGAAGCTGCAGTCCATAAGCTAGATTCTCCACTTTCATCATTAAATCTAGAACCAACCCTCCTTAAGGAAGAAATAATTCATACGACTCTTGGAGCTGAAGGGTTTGATTGTGGTCCTCACATCCTCACATCTCCAGAGTCCAGAAATAAGTCCATTGAACTACATATAAAACCATCTGATTTTAATGTTGAATTAGTAAGAGGTAAGGATAAAATGAATCTGTTTCTTTGCTCTGATGATACATACAGGTTTTCTTTCCCCCAAAGACACTGGATTCCTGGGTCAATACTGTTTTCCTGTGAAGCAGCACAGCCTCATCTCTCTTCAAGCATTTGGAAACATGATGGCCTCAGACAGCTCTGAGCTGCACTGGGAAGGCCAAGTATACCAAACTGAATCCAAATGACACAGAGAATACTTGCTGTATATTTTTCCTGAACTCTTTCTATATTAAAACAATACAAAGCTTTCAAAGATTTTTGAAAGACTGAAAAGAATGCAAATATGTGAATTCCTGTTTTAGGGTTTGCTTTGGATAATGCCTGGTATTAATTATTCTGTTGTGATAATAAATTCTTCCAGAAAGTAGAAATCAAGGGTCATGAAGATTACTTTGCTAAGAGATCCATGAGAAGATAAATGATTGATGTGTGTGAGCTGTGTAAAGAACTAATCCTTCTTCAGGTAATCCTGAGATGTCTTCCAAGACACATACTCTTCAGCCACTCATTAAGATCACCAGACCAAATTCTTGACCTTTTTTTACTCATTATGGTGGACTTAATCTAGTTTTGGCTTTTGTACTGTCTGTATTAAAAAAAATCCCAGGAGCTGAACAAAGGTTGCTTGCAGCAGCACACAGGATTTTGGAGGCCAGAGGAATACACACTGTATTTACCCTTCTCAGTCATCACTGTCTGACAGAAGAGTACAGGGATGTGATTTGGGATATGGGATGGAAACCTCCACCATCACTTAGCTGGGGGTGGTTTTATCTTATGCATCTTTTCACAGAAACTCTTCCAAGATGAACTGAAACTGTTACCGGGGATGGTACATTTCTGCACCCTCACAGCTAGAGTGTAGTTCACAGCAGCTGCTTCAAACCCAAAGCCCAAAATAACTTGCTTAAAATTCCGCCTGGGAGCTGTTTGAATTCACCTTGCCAGCAGTGCCTGGTAAATGTCTGATGTTTTGCACCCAGTATGTGCTGTGTCAGGCTGTGTGACACCTCTCATGCCCCAAACTGGACATTTTCTTTCCTCTCCCCAATTCCCTATTGCCTGATCATGTGCTGTTGAGAACACCTAATTCTCTTCCACCCTTGAAATTTTTCCCTCTTGCCCTAGCCACTGCAGCTGGGACATTCCATCTTCTGGGACACAGGGCTCTGGTTTGCACATCTGTGTCTGCTCAACTGGACATAGCCCAAAGTTTCCTACCTCAGAACCCCTCTTTCTCTGTGTTTCCACTGTTCCACTTTCTATCAATTTGCTAAATAGTCATTAGCATTAAGCCTGGACACTGCTGACTTTTATATTCCACTAACAGTTTATCTGACAAGATTAAAGCCAGTCCAACTTTTTCTTCTTTGCCTCCTCCAGCTTCATCACACTATGACTAATACAAATAAAATTAGAAGATGGATTTGTTGTTCTCCTTGATTTCAGGGAGGGAACACCAGCAACTCTAGTACTGCATATAAAACACAGAGATCTCCTCTCATTCCTAACTGTTTTCCTGGGGAAAGAAAGGAAACATCTCAAGAACCACTTTTATTCATCCTGTGGCTCCACAGAACAGACGGATGTCACCCAGTAATTTTTCAGAGTGATGAAAACTAGTATACATCCTTCTCTTCTACTTCTTCTGTTATATTAAGCATGTTGGATCTGGAATTTGAAGGTTGATGCCAAGACACCTGAATTGTCTCCATTTGCTGATGAAGGCAGCATGGATGACAGCTCAGGGAAGGGACACCAGCACCAGGCCGGAGCCACCAACAACACACTCGTGGCTGTTGGCCCTGGCTCTCTGCCTGCTGTGACAAGGGACACAGGCCACAGGAGCAAAAGTGACAGTGACCAGGGGCTGCAGTTATCAGGAGTACCAGGGACCATGTTCTGCCCCACCAGAACTACATATCTGCAAAGTCATCTGGTTGGCAGGGGTCTGTAAGAGAAGCAGCCAGCAAGGGCTTGTGCTCTCTTTCCCCCATCCCAAGGTATTTTACAAGTATGCAATCTGCTCAGATGAGAAGCAGAAATTGATGAAACAGAGCAAGCTAAACCCTCTTCCACATCAGCCTGTTTTGGCCCAACAGTGTTGAATCAGAGAGAAGCTAAGTGAGAGTTCTAACATGAGGGCAGATGTGAGCCACTGTTTTGTCATGCCACCAGGGCCGGGGTAAGGATTCTGGCTACCATCTGCCCCCAGGCAGTGCTGGAAGGGGGGGAACAGGATGCCTGTAGCTGGGGTCTAGAGGTTCAGCAAGGAGTAATGAGAGCATCTGCAGCAAAGTAAGGTCCCAGAGGCTCCCGTAGGAAAGGAGCTGTGAACATCAGTGGGGATGACATAAGCTAGCATGGCTTAGGAAACCTCTGGAGCGCAGGGCTGGAGGACCTATCCCATCCTGCAAGGACACCAAGGAGCTTTGCTTTAAAGCCTTTTACTTGAGCAGTCTCATCCAGACATTCTGAGTTTTCTCCTATTTACTGATTTTAATGTTTGGTTTGTTATTTTGTTCTGTAATAAAAAAAAAAATGCTTTAGGGATTGGAGGTCTTCTGGTATGCTGGCTTCACAGAAAGTCTGGAGCAACTTCAATTCAAACCTCTTGCCAGTTCAAGTCCCATCACAGCATTCAATGGGGAATTGAAGGACTGGATATGTTTCTCCTGTCTCCAGGCTTAACTCACTGTCTAGATTTATGTCAGTTCAGAGAAGCTGGGATAATTTAAAAATCTGGAAATTTAAAAAGCTGGAAAATAATGTCAGATGTTTTAAAAGAGCCCCGTGGACCTGGGGATTGGTACATGTGGGGTTTGTGGTCTGGACATGGTCTGTATCTGCTCTCTTTAATGCCATTCTCATGGCTGCTAGGACAGTGCCGAACTTCCAGAGACTTTTCAGACAATCTCAGTAGTCTTCGCAATCCTGCCAAAAACTAGTCTCAGAATTAATATATTTTGTCTCTCAGCTGTTGACTTTCCTTTTAAAGCTCCTAGACCAAAAATATATCTATTTTTGTTAGCTCTAATAATGACTTGGACAAGCAAACTCTAAGTGCAGTTTGGGTGCCCCTGGCTGAAGAAAGTATTTGGCTCTGCATGGATTCTGCAATCTTTTTGAATCTAATTATTTTTGCACTAATCTCCACTAAAGACCCCATAGCTACAGGACTGTAATAGCATCTCCAAATCATAATAACACCCCCAAATCAAATCCCCAGGTTCTCCTCCAAAGCATGGAATGAGGACAGGCATCCCCAAAGTGGACAGCATTGCCTTGGGCAGACCCCTCTCCCTGTGAGTGGAATATGCTCAGGGCAAGGATACGTCCCAGATCACTCACTTCATCCTGTAGTGTGAAAACTATTCTCTCTCCTGCAGAGGGTTTCCAGCTCTCATCTGAAAACCAGTGCCAGCAAGTCATCTGGAAATCAGCCTGTGGTAATTCCCTTCTTTCAAAATATGGCTGCCTCTTTGGCTGGCTCCAGTTGTTGTTTAAAAGGAGGAGTTGGGCTCCACTCTCCTACATCGTAGCAGAGGGAGCGCCTTCTCTTGCTGGTGGGATGAGACAATGAAATGACAAGGGGGAGGCTGGCAGGGAGGCTTCAGGCATGGCCAGTCCTGCTCTGCAGGTCCTGGTGCACTGTGGACAGAGCAAGGGGCCTCACTGCTCCTCAGAAGGACCATGCAGCCACTCTCATCAAACTTTTAGCCTTGTGAAAACTGCAGCATGTATAAAAACAGTGCCTCCTGTGACATGTAGCAGCTGAATTTCAGCTTTGGCCTTGATTATTTAGTCTTGGATTGAAGCAGAATTTGTCCCTCTCTCTGTGTGGTGCTGTTCTCTAAGATTAATTTTAACCTCTCAGGTTGGCTTTTCTTAGTTTTTTCTTGTCTCAAACCAGTAGCCATAACTAATCCTTGAGTTTCCAATTCACAGGAACTTCATACTCCGTGAAATGTGTGACATTATGCCTGCAGTAACAGAAATGTTTTACACAAAGGCTGCCCTTTTTTGATTAATGATTGTAAAGGGTGAGGTGCAAAAGTCTGACGTACTACAAAATGATGTAATTTTCACACTGGGATCTCTTCTACAAAACAAGACATGAGTTTCCATGACACAGATTAAGTTATTAGTAGATAAACTAATGCATTAAGTAGGTGGAAACAGCTAATTGTGTGAGACGACTGGGGGAAAGGTTGCAGCCAAGGATTGTGTGATTTGTCTTGTCGCTCCTCATGTATTTAGTCAGTTACAAGCACTCCAGTTGCCTGTTTGAAGCTATCTGAGAATAAGCTTTGAGGAGAAGCTCCACGGATGAGGTATGAACAAATGGAGATGACTTACAGTCAGACAGACAGTGCTCCTTCGCTTGAGAGCGGGTGGCAGGGGGGAAAACGACCTTGGAAGTTCCATCTGCATGATGACAGAGCCCAGAGGGGCATGTGGAACGGGGCAGCATTATGAGAAAAGGATCGTGGTCAGCTAAGGGAAAATGTCAGTTAAGTTGAAGACGACAAAGAGCGTGAAGTCAGAGGTCTCACTGAGGCAGGTCACCACAGCAAGTTGTTAATGTAGCATCGAGGGCAGCCAGGGCAGATGCTACACTTGGAGCAGTTACCACAGCATTTGAAAAAATACCCAGACCCCGGCTGCAGACAGGGATGTCAGTGTACCTTGAGAGGGACTGTGATGATGAATGCAGAATAAAGTGAAGTCAACGAGCTGTTCTTTAAAAGCAGAGAGATTAACTCTCACTTTATTTTGAAGGGAGAGAAGCAAGTGAAAATGACATAGAAAAGTAAATAATATTTTTTTCTATTTTAAAGGAAGACTACAGAACTACATTAAAATCTCCCGCTGAGCTGCTATTTTGTCTTCACAGTCCAGTTTCCTGCCTGGGCTGATTTAAGCCTGCCAAAGCCAAAGGAGCTCCTGGTTATGCTCAGCTTTCTCATGGTGACTCACTGGAAACCCTGCTGCAGCTACTTCTGCTGTGATTTTCCTTTACAGTGTAAGAGCTCCTTGCAAATTAAAAGGCTTTCTGGTGAAGATATAATCTCATTGCATCTCAGTCTCCACCGAATTAAATCCATTTTTTTGTATATTATTAATGTTGTATAAATGATATTTGTTTTCAAAGGCTGACGGTGGCTGATCTAGGAAGATGCTTGTCAGGCCATCCATATATTTTCTTTTAGATCAGATTCTTGCTTATAAAGAAAGACATAATGTCTCTTATTATCCACAAAAGTACTCACATGATTTTATTTAGTCACATCAATCAATGATTATTTCAAGTTGTCAAGATTTTTCTTCAGACTGCTAGAAATAGTTTAAAACAGATATACTATTATTGTGTTTTCATTAAGAGAGCAAGCCTGTAAAAAACAGAATTTTTAATGGATAATTGCTGGAGGTTTAAGAAAGCATTCCAAGTGGATTTTATGATCAGGTGCTTCTTTACAGCCTTTATACTCACTGAGGGTAACAGATTCAATCTGAAGGGGGATGTGAAGGTCAAGGCAATGTTGAACCACTCTGGAATGAAGGATTGACATAAATGTTCAGCTGTAAAATGGTACCTCCAACTTGCTGTAATTCCTTAGGCAGCATGGTTTACTCAGACCTGTGAACAGAGTATATCCATGGCTTGACACGTCTAAAAGCTGTATCCTAGGGAGGGGTTATGAAAGGTAACTATGATTTTTATTTTGATATTTTCTGCTCCTGCTTTACAAACCTTTGAGGTAATCATGATTATCTGACCTAATGGAAGCTGAATAGTGCGCAGTCTTTGAGATCTGAAGTTTGCTTTGCACACCACATAGTTCATTAAAGATTGCCTGACAGCTCTCCTGGAACTGTCTCCTCAGCTGGTGGAAATCGGGGTAGTTCCACAGGCTTCAAAGGGTCTGTCCCTCCTTTCTCCTTTTATGTGTAAACAGCCTTTTAAACTAATGAACCGAGATCTCAGGTTCATGACACAGTTAGAAAGGGAAAGCAGATAAGATGAACTCGTGCAACATTCACATCTTGAGTCTAGGTTATTTTATTATTTAGCATATCAGAAACAGAACTTTAGCACTTAGTATGGGCTAAGGGTAGGTCTGGATGGGACAGGCAGTTGATTTCATACACAAAGAGGAATATCATATTTAGCAATTTGTATTGTGTGCCCTGGAGCTAAATCTGTGCATCCGAAGTGGCATGCACATTATCAGGGGTCTGGAGAGTAAAATGGGAGATGCCTGAATAAATGTAGGAGGTGCTTCAAAATTTCTGAGGTATGGATTGAGCCAGAGCCCAAAGCATTCCTACAACAGGTTATACACCCTACACAGGGAAGTTTCTCTCCTGTGAAACCCTCACTCCTCAAGCACCTTCTTGTGCTATTTCTGGTTTGTTCAGGTCTCAGCACAGCACCCGTCACTACTACCTGAGCCAACAGGCTGTGACCAGACACTTGTCCCTTCCTGGTAAAATAGCTTCTGCCTGGAGACAGCCTGGCCCAACCCCCAGGGTCCCTGCAGGGACAGTGGCAGTGTCTGGAGTGCTGTAGCACCTCCTTAAGGGCTTGAAAGGGCAGCAGTAGAATGGTCCTTGTGTACTTAGACCATGTCTGTGAAGGAAAACTGGACAAGGATGGCATATAAATAGTTTTGCATTTACTAAATTTGATATCCATGAAGTTTAACTGGTTAGTAAATGTACTTACATGCCAACTTACCGATAGTCTAAAACCAGAAACAAATAATTCTGCATGTTACATACAGCAATTAATAACCTTTTAATAGTCTTCAGTGATGGTTTTCAGGAAATAAAGTTGTACTATTAACATTCCTGTAAAACCATTAGTCCTAAATGCATGTAATTGATGGCAGTACTAATGTTTGTAAAATGAACTGAGGCTGATTTGTAAGTCTGATAATAAAATAGTTCAGTAAAGGGCTTTGATCTAAAAGCTGTGAAAGCAGTACACACACCTTAATGATTATCCTTGCAGATATCCATCCTCCTTTCAACTTTTACTAGCTTCAGTCATGACAATTTGGAAGGGAAGAATCCCAACTAAATGCAGCTTGATAGAGACAACCATTGATCAGTTACACTCTGTTCTTCCAGATACGAACATCCAGTAGACTCCTTGGGCTATTATCAGTGATACTTTATTTGTTGCTATTGACCAAGATTAAAGAAAATAAACACCTTGCCTTCTTCCTGAACTGATCAAAGATTTCCCCTATCCTACATATACTGAAGTCTAACAAACTGGCTTCTCCAGCACAATCTTTCTTCTGCTAAAGAAGTACTTATGCAAATAATATTAGCCATGGTAAATCCCCAGTTGCTTTGGCCCATTGGATCCACTCACTTTGCTAGTTTTTCTTCCCTTTTCCTCCTTCGTAATATAAATTGTAATTTAAAAATAAAATCAAATCGATCAATATTCACTCCGTTTTTCTGTAGTATTGAAACAGTTAATTTTGCTCACTAAATGAATACTTTCAATTAACTTCTAGGCATACTTAATAAACTCAAAAGATTGCATTCATTAAGTTAGTGAGAGGTAACCTTCCCATAGATGGCTCAGTATTTATGGTGCTTGCCTGAGTCTCTCCTGTTTCCTAGGACTAGGACTTGCTACTGCATTACTAGGTTTTATGGGCTGATTGTCTTAACTCTTTAAGATGAAGATATTGTCCTTTGCATAAATAATTCAGCGTTTTTGTAGTTGTTCAGACTCTCTCAGCTTCTTCCTCCGTCACTATCTACCACAGCTTTTTTCTCCCTCAGGCAATTTGTAAACGTTTAGAGTGGAAAAGGTTGAGTAGAGCAGCTCCTCCTCTGCATACCTCCTAGTCTAGCAGGTAGGACACCCTCATGGAGAGTGGGAGGCAGCAGGAGGACAGGAACCTGTGTTTATCACAACCCACATGCATATTATTAACTGGTCAGGAGAGACCAAGCAGAGGGAAGGAGGAAGCTGGCAGCATTGCAGGTTTCATCTGTTCCTGTGCATTCAGCCTCTGAAATCAACATAGCTGGTTTAGAAAAGTTGGTGTCAACAACTCTCCTCTCCTCTCCTCTCCTCTCCACTCCTCTCCTTCTCCAATTGCCTTGCTCTTCTTCCCATATATATGTTTATAATTTTAATTCTAAAAATATGCAAACCCAAAAAAGCTCTGGTTTCTGCAGAAAAGTACCAATTATGAACCAAACCCCACGACTCATTTTCCTTATATGTGGACAATTTTATCTAGATTAGTAACTTTGCTGACAAGCTAAAAGGTTTGCCTGTCTGGAACATTATTCCAAAACTGGAATGGAATTACTTCATCTTCATAACATAATTTTAAAGGTATGTAGTGTGGTATCAACCCTGAGAATTCATGTAGGTAACAGGCATATATCACATTGCAGGTTGTATTTACTTCCGATTGCTTTCTGCTGCTCTGAATGAAAGTATTTCTAACAAGAATCCAAATGTATTTCCCCGCTCAGTGAAACTGCCATTCACTATGCAAAAAACACACAAAAATTGCTTTCAAAAACCCTTTGGATTTGTCATCACCCTTTGAGCGATGGTACCGGGAAGAATACTTCATGGTCGAAGTGACTCCAGCCAGGAGGAGAGCTGAGTAAACTCTGTGGGCCGCTCGCGAGCTGGAAGCTCGCACCGCACAGGGCCCCAGAGTCATTGACAAGGTATTTGTGCAGGCTGACTCACCGGGCCGTGCGGCCGAGCTGCGGAGCGGCCCCGCTCCCCGGGCACGGCGCTGCGTTTGTCCGGGCTGCGCGCCCGGGGGCACCGCGGGGGCTGCAGCGGCCCCGCAGCGCAGCCCTGAATGGTCCGGCCGGGCCTGCCGGGGCCGATTCACGCTGTCGGAACGCGTCTGACAGCCGGCAGTGAGCCCGTGCCGGTCAACACTCGGGCCCGGGTGCCCCCGGCCGTTTGGAGGCTGCGGAGCCCGGGGGCGGGGGCGGCGCGGGGCTGCGCTCCGGACACGGGCAGCGCGGGCTGCGCTCGGGGCTGCGCTCCGGGCGGGGGCAGTGCGGGGCTGAGCT